>JARJDW010007112.1:0-12750 GCA_030264715.1 Adinopsis sp. GC000173 | reverse complement strand
TGATGAAACATTATTGGTGCATTTACGGTTTTCTTATATCTTTAATAAAATTGGTAACAGCAGATGATTCTTTTGTAAGTAATTACTTAATGCATAATTTAAAAAATTAAATTAAAATTAAATTAGTTAAGGAGAATAACTATTCATTGACAATTAAATGCGTTTATAATAACATATTTACGTACGATTTTTCTCCTTGTATCCAAGTAAATTTTGTATCTATGTATACAGTTTTATATTTTCAAGAATTCTCCTTTTATTCTTTTAGTAAAAATTGATATTGACAAAATAAATCAATTCATTAATAATTAAAAGCCTTTATAATAACATGTTGGGGTAATTTAATATTTGTTTCCACATATCAAAGTCAACTTAGCTAAATTTATACATATTTCATTGCAATTTTTGCAAAAGTTGCATTATCAATAAAGTTTAAAATAATAGAGATAGCAACTAATACTTCAAATTTATATATTTTCTTATATTTAAGAATATTAATTAAATTCTTTTAGTAAATGCCGACTTAATAAAGTAAGTTTGGTGTTTTTAATAATCATAATTAAAATAATAAGTAATAAAGAAATGATTAGATTAATTTATTACCATTTAGGTAACTGCCATTTCGCCTTGCGGCATTATTATTTACAATAAACTAAATATAAATGGTAATAAATTTAATACTATTTTTACGTTAAATATTCCTCCACATATATAATCGACAATTTAATTTATATAATAATATCAAAGTTTTATTCTATTTTGTATTAAGTGTAGCGTTCTTATAATACTATTGTAATTTTTCAGCAGTTTAATTTTAAGTGGTTTCTCCTTTTATCGAAAATAAAAATAACAGATTGCATGGTTTAAACAGATTCAAATAAACATATTCTAATATATCACAATATAATTGTAGTCGATTTTTAATGAAGCCGCAGAATTTAATTGATTGTTTTAGTATCATTGCAAAAATACTTTATTTAATATACAGCAATTTAATTAACATTATCTTATTCGTTTTATAAACTATTTTCATTTAATTAATGACCTTTGCAATGACGTTAAATTGGTAAAAAAGTGTAATAATCTTCGTAATTATGTAATTATTTAAATACTTACTCTTTTAAATTGACATAACTTTTGTGAAAAGTTGCAGTTTTATGTGATTTTGCTCCTTATTAAAAATAAAACTAATATAAAAAATTATAATTTTTTAAATAAATTTAATATTAATATATCATAATGTAATTGTATCAGATTAATTATTATTAATCAAGGTACAGAATGAATTGCTTAAGTGTCAATGCAAAAATTATCTCTTTAAAGGCCATATATTGTATTGCCACTGTGTTCTTTATCTTGTATACTTTTTCCATGTAAGTATTTAATAACCTTGTCATTTTATTAGTAAAAAATATAATAATCAACTTATATAATTAATTAACTACCTAATTAAAGAAACATTTCCAAATTTTGTTTAAATTAGTCAATGAAATATAATGTTTACATAACAGATAGTAAAACCGAATTATAACCATTCAACAGATATTTATAGATATTAATTATCGCGCGTTTATTCAATAAATGATGCTGTCATTTTAATTTTATTTACTGCTATTTAATTATACAATATTTTATGAGCAATTTAATATAGGAAATTAAATTATTAATTAAATTATCTAAATGCAGGTACAATCCTAGAGGTAAATTTTAGTGAATTAAACGTTTCAACGTAATAAAATAAAACTTAAACTAATTGAGAATTGTCAAGTTGATACTCTTGTAAATATGTTCAAAAATTATAAATAATAATAGTCATTTGCCAATGTTTTGCTAAGAATCTTTTTATTGTATAAACTACTCTCTAGCTAGTGTCACAACCAGTTTTGAAAAATCTCTATAACTGTATTTTATATAGAATGTTAGTATGCGTATTGTTTTATTAAGTATGATATTAAAAATTAAAAATTCGTCCAAAATATGTGCACTTTTGCAATATATCTGTGCTACACAAACAAACACGTTCCATTTTGCAAAATCTGTTTATGTATCATAATTTTTTAAATAAATTAGTTAGTTTCCCCATCATCTTATCAATGTAATTTAATGCAAAAAAAAGATTATGGATTTTGGAATTAATTGATACCTATGTTTTAAATAGTATAATCTTATAAAAATAAATTTAACTTACATGCTTGAATAAAATGTTTTATCTAAAACATATATTCCTGGGATTGGATATTACGTCCGAAACGTTACAAATATCGAATCTAATTATGAAGGTTCCTTCTACCGTTTTTTCATCTCGACAAACAAATTACTTAAATAATAAAAAAGATTATTAATAAAAAATTGGTGCTATATTGTCCTTCTGCTGGACTAAGATTTTTTAAACTTACGTGCTTGAATGCCATGTATTATTGATTACCCGATTGATTGATTCTAGTAAAACATCTTATATTCTTGAGATGGGATATTGCGTCCGAAACTTTGACTGTTTTACAAATATCAAGTCTAATTGAGAAGGTTCCTTCCACTACCCTTTCTTCTCCCTAAATAAATTGCTAAAACAATAAAATAAAGATTATTAATAACGAAAAACAAGTTTTGTTTAAAGTAAATAATAGTTTTTGAAATTATTTTTTACACTAATTTTTGCTATAATTAATTTTTATTGAATGATTTTAAATTTATTAAGCAATTATACACGATAAACAACGTCATAACGCATTTTTTATATGTATAATTAGATATAATATTCTAGACGACGGTCAGATCATGCATTTTATTATATAATGAGATGAAACTAAAAAATAATGAAGACAACAAGTATGATTCGACAGTTTTATTCACGGAAATTTGCTACACTTAATTATGAAACATCTTGTAACAGCTAATTATATTTTAATTAATTTATTAACCAGACGCAAATCACAAAAAAGTATGGCTATCCGGTAGAAGTGCACAAAAATATATTAACTCCCGATGGCTATCTGCTAACTATGCATAGAATTCCACATGGAAAAACTGAAAGCGTTTACAAGAAACGCACTCCTGTGTTGCTAATGCATGGCTTATTTGGCTCGGCTGAACATTTTATATTTTTGGGGCCGGGACGTAGTCTGGGATATTTATTAGCAGACGAAGGCTATGATGTGTGGTTTGGTAATATGCGATCGGTTTCGTATTCCAGACATCATGCAAGATACAATCCGAATAAAGATCGAGCGTACTGGAATTTTACGTAAGTGAATGCTAGACAACTTACATTACACTACACGTGTATTATTTTTTGCAGAATGCACGAACTCGCTGTGTACGATTTAACGACGAAAATCGATTACATTTTGGAGAAAACTGGATTCGATGCACTTTTTTACACCGGCCACTCTCAAGGCAATTTTCTTTTCTTTATTATGTGCGCGGCGATGCCGCAATACAATAGTAAGATTACGCTATTTTCTGGATTATCAGCGCCTATGTTTTTGAACAATATAACACATCCATGGCTTACAGTAATCTTTAAATATGAAAAAGAACTGACCGTAAATTTACATTTATAATAACTTATTGTAAAAATATTTAATTTCAATTTTTTTCCAGAGATTATCTGAATTCTTGCAATTGGATGAAATTAATTTAGGCAAAAATTTGTATAGAGGAATTGCTCCTTTCATGTGTTCACTGCCGCTTATTTCTGAAATTTGCAAATTGGTTTTTATGATCTTTGGAGGTGCTGATTACCAACAAATCGATTCTGTAAGTTATTACATGGGTGGTTTGAAAAACTTCAAGACCTAGCAACTATTCTTCACTCTTTTTTTCACGTATTACGCGTTTTTTTTTCATCCATTTTGTGATTTTTTGACTTTAATACATTAAAAGAGGTAAAAAATTGTAAAAAGTAGAACAAAAATGCAAAAAAAGACAAACATAAATGGTCTGAAAAGTTTTGAGCCTTCTCAACTACTTTTTCTTCAATTGTTTAGGTTTTAATGTCTTTGCTATAATGCATTTTCACTATCATTTGTGATTTTGGGTTTATTTTGCCCTTTTTATTATGTTTCTCTAGCATTTTTCCACAAAAACAAACAAAATTAAAAAAAAAGCAAAAATCTGTAAAATAATCAAAAAGAACTAGCAAAAAATAAGTGAAAATGTCAAAAACAAAAGAAAAGTAAAAACGTGATAAATAACATAAAATATATTGAGCTCTGATTACTAACAAATTGATTCTGTAAATTACTACGTAGGTGGTCAGAAAAGTTTCGATTTTTCATGAAGGCCACCTTAATCAGGAAAAAGGACAAACATTTGAAAAAATGATGTAAAAAATCGAGAAAATACCAAAAAGAAATACTAACACTTACAAAAAGAGGCAAAAATGCAAAAAATCGAAAGAATAAAAACACAAAAAAATTATTACCAAAGTTAAAAAAACTGTTCAGTCCTCTTACGTACAAAAACGTATAAACAATGGTATTTTTGTTAAAAAGACGCAAAAAAGAGAAAATGTTAAGCGGAAAATATATAATAATTGTGAAAAGAACATTAAAATAGAGACAATAAAACAAAATAATGCAAAATAGCGTCAAGAAGAAGCAAGAAACAGTGAAAGTTGCAAAAAATCGAAAAAAACGCAAAAAATGCAAATCTGATTCAAATATATTTATCGTACACTAAACTTTTCGAACCACCCTCGTATGCATTTGTAAATTCTTTATGACATAATTATAATTGCAATGTTGAAGAGATTTTTTCCAGACATAATGATGAATGCTCCTGAAGGAATTGGTAGAAAGCAATTTTTCCATGCTAGTCAAATTAGTAATGCAGGTTGCAAATGCGTTCCACTTTAAAATATTATGAATTTAACGTGTAGTGTTTTAGGTGAATTGCAACGCTACGATTATGGTGCTGAAAACAATCTGCAAATTTATGGACAGAGTAATCCACCATTGTATGATCCCACCAAAATATCAGCACCGGTTGCGATGTATTACAGTCTAAATGATTGGTTTCTCCCTATGCAGGTATTTCGTTTAAATTCTAATTGTATCTTTAATTTATAAAGATTTTGTTTGTTTTATAGAATCTCCATCGTTCGTTACGGGCTTTGCAAAATGTTGTTGAGCTATATGAGGTTCCATTTAAGGATTTTACGCATCTAGACTTTATTATAGCAAAAGACATCTATCCACTACTGAATAAGCGTGTGATTGAAGTCATGAATAAGTGTAGAAATGTTGCCTGAAAATAACACTTACGAAAGGCGTAATGTATTTTCTGCTTTTTGCATGTATTTGCAATTCTTATTGTAAATATGATACTATGTATTATAATTTTATTGAATATTTATATATTAATCCATAAACCATGATTCAATGTCAAAAACATTATGTTTAGTTGTTGGTAACAGCTATAAAGCTATATCAGTGGATTGGGAGCGCAAAGCGGCAGTTTGGCGATGAGAACAAAATTTGCAGTCAGTAATACTACAATACATATTTCTACTTGTCGGCAAACTACCACTTTACGCTTTAAATACACAAATGGCTATTATCAGTATTAATTAAATTTTACAAAGTGATGAAACAATAAATTGTTTTCTATATTTTCTTTCCCAATAAACAATTATATAAATGCCGAATAAATATCAGTAGATGCTATTTTCCCTCGTAATTTCTATAAAAAATAAATAAATTAGTTTGCTTCATTAAAATGATAGTTAATTTTAAACAAAACAAAATTATATGTCTAAATTTAGAAACGTTTTTTTAAGTAATATTTTATCAATTTTTGTTTGCTCTTATATAACTGACCACAGTCTATACATTATTTGTTGGTATAATTCCGTTCACGGTCAAGGTCTGCACTTATAAACGTATAATTTCGTTTTTTACAAATCAAACCGTATCAGAATACAATTATTAACAGCGTATGATATCTTTATAACCTAAATTCATATTTTTCATGATCAATTGAATTCAGAAATATATAACAAATTTTGTTATACATTTATAAAAGTTAAAATGTAACACTGATGTAAAATAATTAGTTAGGCTAGTTCATCTTAGTATAACCAATCAAAATTTAATCTTTATGATAAAGTAATTAGGAAAATTGTAATAAATGTATCATACAATATATCTATCCATGGGGCCTTATTCAGATATTGTATTTTTGAGAAAATGCAACATGTTGTATATTTACCACATCTTTTTTGATGGAGTGGGGCTCTAGATTCAAGCGTGATAAAAAATATGTGTAACCAATACATAAAAATGTTTATATTATCGTGCACATTAATGCGTTCTTTTTCTTACTGTTAGGTTTAAATGCCCATAAAACTAATTCCCTAAAAATGAGAAAAAAATCGCATTAATATGCACGATAATATAAACATTTTCGTGTATAACGCAAGTGATCAAAATTATAAATTTGTACAAAAATTAACAAAGTAGTAGGAGATTGATATACTTTGTGGTAATTGCTAAATTATTAATACTACCTGAGAAACAAATAACTCTATAATTCATAGTAATTTGAGTTTGAATACGATGTGCTACTATAAATGTAATTTCATGAAACGTTGGTGTATTTACATTGTCCTTGTATCTCTAATAAACTTGATAATTGCCGATTCTTTTGTAAGTAACTAATGAATATATATTTTTTGAATTCGAATAAATTAAAGTAAAATTTATAAAATACTAGTTACCTTAAGAGAAAAATATACCTCAATTAAATGTATTTATGATTGCACATAGACATAGACATGGTAGAATGAGATAAAATCGCAAATGCTTTAAGTATATTCTAATAAACATAAAATTTTAAAAAATAACTAATTGACACGTAGCCTAGATTAATATGAAGTAACTGATAAGGATAATTTTAATTCACAAGTACAATTTAAATTATAGAGTTTTACTTTCATCCCCAGCTGCAAATAATAATAATAATAATAATAATAATAATGTTAAATAGCCATTTCAAATGTAATTTACCAAAATGATTAGAGTTGAGCTTGACAAAAGTTAGTTCTAACTTACCACACTCCACCTTTCAGCAAGATTTGCATCCTTAGGTATATAAATGTACGCCTTCTTAATTTTTATTTACAATGATAAAGATTTGTCTATTTCTTAAGAGTTTGAATTTTAAAAACACCAGAATTGAATATAATGTTTAACTTTAATTTTAGTAAAACGTTTTTATAAGAAAATCGTCATTGTTATCATATAGGCATATTTTATAACTTAGAATTATATAATTGTGCTGTTGATGCATCGATATTTACGTCAGTATCTATAACTAGTTTATTGTTCCATACTTTATATAGTTTTTAATTATCATCACAAACTCTATGAATTCTTTTGATTTTATAATTTGTTACCACATAGATCGTTTTATTTCTAAGCGAGGTAATGTCAATTTGCTACCAAGATCATGTGCTTTGGAATTGTTAGATTTCTTTTTGTGAGAATAGAGTGTATAGCGATAAAGCTGATAAAAATTGAGAATCTTAAAGATGAAAGTCGGAGTAACATTAAAGGGATAAATATCTACTCCAAATGCAGGGGTAATAATTTGTGATATGTACCACACATAATTTAATTTATGATTTAAAATGTTGCTTACTTTTGGAACACTCTTTATCAACAATATTATGATTATTACATATCAATACTTCACATAAAATTCAGTCCAAATCTATAACTTATTTATATAACTCTGAAATGCTACATGTTTCTTATAATACATGTTTGGGATTCGCATTTTTATAAGTCTATAACTACAAATTATCAGCGAAAACAACATTTAACCATTCATTAACGAAAATATTTTATTTTAAAATCTATTACTTAAATAAATGTGAGTATATTGTGATATATTTTTCATCGTTTAGATACAATTAACAGCGAAACATGGTTATCATGTCGAAGTGCACAAAGACATCGTAACACCAGATGGTTATCTGTTAACAATGCATAGAATGCCGCATGGAAAAATCGCAACCACTGCCAAAAAAAGGGTACCTGTATTGCTAATGCATGGTTTGTTTGGTTCAGCTGAACAGTTCGTATTTTTGGGACCGGAACGTAGTCTTGGATATCTGTTAGCTGATGAAGGCTATGATGTGTGGTTCGGCAATGTGCGATCGGTGTCATATTCTAGACACCATGTCAAATACAATCCAGACAGACATCGAGAATACTGGAATTTTACGTAAGTGAATGCTAGGCAACTTTTATCACAATAGTGTATTGTAAAAGTAAATGGTATTTTAGAATGCACGAACTAGCTGTTTATGATTTAACAACGAAAATCGATTACATTTTGGAGAAAACTGGATTCGATGCAATTTTTTATGCAGGGCATTCTCAAGGCTGTTTCCTTTTCTTTCTTATGTGTTCAACGATGCCGCAATATAATAATAAGATTACGCTATTTTCTGGATTATCAGCACCCATGTTTTTGAACAACATAACCCATCCATCGCTTTCAATAATAATAAAACATGAGAAAGAGTTGACCGTAAATCTAACTTTATGATAATTTACCAATGGTTTAATGATCTTTTTTCTAGAAATTATTTGAAATGTTACACTGGGATGAATTACTTTTATTGAAAAGTTTTTATAATCCAATTGCTCCTTTCTTCTGTTCTTTGCCGTATATTTCTGAAATTTGTAAATTTATCATTATGTGTTTTGGTGGAGATGATTATCATCAACTTGATAGTGTAAGTTATTCTACATTTGTATACTCATAATCTCTATTTTTAACATTGTTGCAGAGGTTTTTTCCAGATATTTTATTAAATTCTCCAGAAGGGGTCGGAAGAATGCAGTTCTTCCACTGTGCTCAAGTTGCCAATGCTGGTCTCAAATAAATAATTTTAAAACGCAACATCTGATTATGAAATAATGTTCTAGATAATTTGCAACGTTACGACTATGGCAGTGATATGAATCTTCAAATTTACGGACAGAGTAATCCACCTTTGTATGATCCCACCAGAATATCAGTACCCATTGCTATGTATTACAGTACGAATGATTGGTTTCTCCCTTTGCAGGTATTTAATTTTATTTAAGTACAGTTCAATCCAATTGTAACAAGCACGTGTAAAAATAATAAAAAGAATGTTAATCTAGATCAGATTACAACAAGAAACTAACACATAAGATGCCCACTTAAAGGCAACAACTGTAAAGGATAAATTTCACATTGGGTAGAAAAAATTTGAAAATTTCTTAAGTATTAAAAACAATATATCTTTGGCAAGAAACTTTTTTAAATTCAAATGATTTTTATAAATTATAGATGGATAAATTTAGGACATACATACAGATATGTTATTTTCTTTTACATCAATTTTTATATTACGCTACTAAAATGAATATTTGCAACCCTTAAGCGGTATGAGTCTTGCCACAGCATTTATAACGAATATCTTCAATCGTTTACCGCAGTACTTCTCAAAGCGTGGTACGCCTATCCCTTTAAGTCACTGAAATTGTATGTAAGATTTTATTATTTACAATCATAATACATTATTAACGAAAATCTGTATTAAATTAGTGAAATATATTAACTTCAGCAACCTAATCTTTACCTCAAACAAATGAATTCATATTCTTAATGGTCTGAAATACTTACTTAAAAATATAAGTGAAAAATATAAATGCAATTATAACCTTAAAGAAACAAATCCCTACATTTCGATTTAATGCTGGTTAATGGCTTCATACCGAGGTTTGTTTAGATATGACGTACAATATTTTGCTCGTTATAAACGGACTCGAATGTATTTACACTATTGACTTATGTAAATTTTGTTTATAGAATCTTGAACGATCGTTGCAAGTTTTGCAAAACGTCGTTGAGCTGTATAAAGTTCCCTATAAGGATTTCTCACATATAGATTTTATTCTCGCAAAAGACATCTATCCATTATTGCACAAGCGTGTGATTGAAGTAATGAATAAGCATAGAAATGTATCTGATTAGAATACGTATATGTGATATTTTATGCCTATGTAGTGTATGTACTTTTAATTATAAAATATTGGTATTTATAATGTTATCAAATATCCATAAATTAATCAATTATAATTCAATGTCAAAAACGTTACGTTTAGTTGAATGTAAAGGTTTTTATCGGCTTATAGTTTGATTTTTACGACGTGAACCAAACACAATTAAACACTATTATATACAATTGCAAATTGAATTATATTTTCCCCCCATCGTTTGTTTCTTTGTTAATAACTGATTAAATAACGTGGTAAAGTGTGTTACCTTACTTCAGTAGGTGTAGTAATACAAAATCTAAGCTATTCAATAATGTCTTTGTTGCATTAGCATAAGTAGATAGTTATTAGAACAACAATACTTTGTTTGCTTTACATGTATATTTATCCTATAAAAATTAACATAAATTCGTAGGATTAGAATGATTGACATATTTAGGTAGTGTACCGCGAGAAGTTTCAAGCCGGTACATACATACATATAGAAACATCTCAAATGAATATTAATATGATTGTAAACTGCAACTTTCTATAACCGATGATGTCTCTAAAGAATTATTTCAAGGTATTATGTAAAAAAATTTCAAATTGATGCTTCCTACTTTACTAGGTACATACATACGTATTGTTAAAGACAATAGTCAATAGTTTTAATTACACGTAAATCGGCATTGCTGTATCGCCTTTATCTCTTCAATTCGTTGCATTGCATTGCAAACATTGAAAATATTATTGAAAAATGAAGTAATAGTATCATCTCATTTTATATTCACATTAATTTGCATTTTATATAATTCACATAAATCACTAATTATCGATTACACAATTTTCGCCTCGCGTGAAACGAAATTAAAACATCAACATTTAATCTATTAGAGATATATGATCTAATAATTTTATTTATATTAATTGCCCAATAATCGTCATTTGCATAAGATTAATTTAATAAAAGTAAAAAAATTATCAAGCAATCATTAAATAAAGAAAAAACGCGCTATAAAACAGCCTCATAAAAGTTTATGAAATACAATCTTTTATTTTAATAATAATTTTTTTGCAAAGTACTGTAATATAATGTTCATATATGCATAAATTTTCTCACGTTTTCTTAACCGCTCACGTAAACATTGTAACCAACACGCATTCTCTCTACCATTTTACGTAAACTATTAAAACAGCTTAATTGGACCATTGACAGCTTTTCTCACCAAAAAACAAAAATAGAAGCTGATATATGCAAATTAATTGCTTAATTAATAGCTACACGAATTCATCAACAACGCTGAACGCATAATATGTGTAAGTGATTGCAGAATTAATAAAAATCAGGTAAAATGTCAATTTTACTAATTGTTTGTATGATTAATCATAATTAAAACACATTTGCATAATTTGCATTCGTTTAAATACGATGTATAAGCAATGTTTCCTCTAAAGCGTGCACATGTGTAGGAATATGTTCATCTTCGCCAAGACATTTTTTATTTGTATACGTATGTGGGCAATCTGAAAAATTTGGAGCCCTATCAAAATATTTTTGAATTTTCGTTGGCATTTTTTTCATTTTTCTCTCATTTTTACATTATTTCATTTTTTTTTCAAGTTATTTTCAGCGTTTTTCGTTAGTTTTTCATAATATTTTGCTTTTTTGGGTCTTTTTCACTCTTTTTTTATATTTTTTTATTTCTTTTTGTGTTCTTACATTCTTCATTCATGTCTTTCGCTTTTTTACGTGTCTACATTTTTCTGCAAACAACCAGAAAAAATAAGGAATATAAGTTCGAAAACGCAAAAGAAACATGAAAACACGCAGACAAACACACGAAAAGAAACCGAAAAACGCGAAAAAGGAATGAAAATGAGCAAATTATGGATAAAACAGGAAAATCAAAAAAACGGGAAAAGAGCGAAAAATATAAAATATTTAAAATATGGAAAAAGGAGCAAAAGAGGAAAAACCGGAAATAAGAGCAAAAAATATGAAATAATAGAAGACTCAAAATGTTTCCACCACCACCCATGTATTTCGCACATAAATCAGTACCTTTTTTAGAATTTTCTTCGCCTGCTAATTGTTAGTTACTTCTATATTTTGCATAATTCGTATAGTTTCTTTTGTACTAGAGTAATTTTTACTCCTCTAATGCTATGTGGTTGGTCCAAAGAATTTCAAACTCTATCAACATATTTTTTGCATTTTTTCTGCGTTTTTCGCTGGATTTGCATTTCTCACATTTTTCCTTCTGTTTTTTGTATGTGTTGTTGATTTTTTTTCTGTCTCTACGTTTTAATGTTTTGTTATAAAGGGCACAAAAACACAGAAAAATTATCAAAACAAAACGCAAAAAACGAAAATGTAAAAGAAAACGTAAAAAGTACAAAAAGTGCGAAAAAAGAATTAAACTTGAGAAATAAATGCGAAAAATAGTAGTAAAAAAATCTAAAATTATACGAAGGCTAGCAGTTTTCAGACCACCCATGTATCTTGTTAATGCTTAACCATAACAAAATATTATAGAAAGAAAATTGTCTCAAAACTTCCTAAGCATCATCGTGACTTATATAAAAATGCTTATTAACATAAGCATATTGAAATATAATTAATTACTATGAAATTTGTAATATTATCTATTACAAAGAGATGAAAATGAGTAGGAAAAATTAATGAGAAGATGTTGAAATGGTAACTTTCAAATACCCAAGCCAAACC
>JARJDW010007111.1:0-68898 GCA_030264715.1 Adinopsis sp. GC000173 | reverse complement strand
AAAAAATTATTGACATAAAAGTTTAATTTTCTACGTGTTTAAGTTTTTGAAATGGCATATATGTATATTTATGTAGCTCTCTATCCAAATATATATTGTATATCTAATGATATTTTTATAACAAACATTAACAGTGTTTGAAATATTGCATAAAGCAGAGTGCAGACATTTTTCTGCAAAAATATTTACATACTTGCAAAACACATACTTCTATTTTTATATATTTTATAATTCAAATATTCAAACACTGACAATGTCAAAAGAAAAGTTTTATAATGCATATAACAAAAGCAAAATATTATAGAACACAACTTTTGCATTTATTATGCATGAAAAAATGCTACAAATTTTATTTTTAGTAAAGCGCTTTTAATTTTTCAAACATTTATGAAATATTTTCCTGTAAGTCTACGTTTTTCTCGTTCCACAACATCAAACGAGTCTTAAATAACAAATGTAAAAAAGTATTACAACAAAATGTGTAATTAAATTAAATGTCGCACCGTTGTTTTGAAAAAGAATACCAAATCAACGAATAAATTCAAGAAAATGCATTAAACTTTTTTCTCTGTGTGAAAGGTTTTGAGATGTTTAAGGAAATCTTTTCAAGATTGACAACAAAAAAACAAACTTTACAATGTAATTTATTTGCTACATCCACAAATGTGATTATTTAGTTTAGACCATTTGCTGATAAAAAATGAGGAGACAAAACAATGTTTGTTTGTATTATAGAGTTTTTTATCAAGTTTTGTTTAAAAAATTGCTAGAATTAAGATTATTTTGTATTGGTTAATTAGAACTAAATTCGAAATGTTTCGACGCTGTTCGCTTACGTAGACATATTCATTCTTTACTTAGATCATTCATTGAAATAACTCACTCGTTTATTCAAGATCAATGTAATAACATAAGTAAAACCACATTTTTTATATAAACAATTAAGGCTACTCCTGCCTAGTTCGTCGCTCTCGCTCTGTTACATGTGTTCCTTATGGGAAAAATTATTAGCATCTAAAGCAAGCCACGAGTTTATTATTAAAGATATAAATTTAATTAAAAAAAGAAATTAAAGCTAAATATCACCCCCAGGCTGATAGATGAGCGTTTATTTGAAAAAAGTCTTTTTGATACCAAAATTGGAACGTAGAAAATGTACCCAAAATAGTGTATTTTTTATATTCTAATTTCGGTGCCAAAAAGGTTTTTTTCAAAAAAGCTCTCATCTACCAGCCTGGGGATGTTATTTAACTTTAATTTCTTTTTTGAATGAAGTCAATATCTTCAATAACAAGCTCGTAGCTTGCTTTAGATACAAATAATTTTTCCCATAACGAACACATGTAACAGAGCGAGAACGTCGAACTCGGCAGGAGTAGCCTTAAGAAATGTATGCATATGTATTAATATTGTCTGTCTCTAATTGTTTTAATCGATTTTATTTATTAACTTACATTTAAATACCTATAATATATTCAGTGATTTGTAATTTATTAACTTTTACCTTAATTTTTATGTTTCATTACTTAGAAAGGAAATAAAATATTAAAGGAGATTAATTGTTGAGTAAATATTTTTACATGCACAAGTTGTCATTTAAAAAGTTTATTTATTAATATTATAGATAAGTATTAATTGATAAATAAAATATAATGATAAAAAAATAAATAATAATTAGGTTATGTGAATGATTCATTGAGAATATTTTCTATTGAGATAATCAATAAACAATAAACCATACGAAAGCATCGTGCAGCGAGCTTATAGAATTACTCTACTCGTACGTATACGTACACTATTCAATCATTTTTATTAAATAAGAAAATGTTTGTAAGTAATTATAATAAATACAATAAAAAATATAGGATTACATATATAGAGTTTTTTTTTATTTCTAAAGTCGCTTATTTGATTGAATGATTTGTCATCATTTTGTGAAGCATGAATAATATAAATTTTAAAGTCAATTTATTAATAATGTCGACACAATACAAATCAATTTTGTTTTACGTTTTCATCAATTGTCATCTTACTTTGGTTCCATGGGATATTTAAATCAAATCTATCTCACTTTAAGAATTAATATTAATAAACAATACTACTGCGTACGTACGTATACTACTACTATACTACAAATATTATCATATCAAAAATTAATTGTTAGAACTTCTATTGATTGCTTTTTAAATGCATTACTATTGTAACGAATGATTTTCGTTCATGCAAAAATAGCAATGAAATACAGTCGGTGACAATAAATGTACTCGTTATAAGTGAGCGTTCGAAATATGCGATTTGTAATAATGAGTTATAAGAACCAGCATAGAGAGTTCTTATAAAAAAGCTGTTTTCGTTGAAACAAGTACAATTTAATGTTAACAATATATTTTCACTATCACAAGATTGGCTCAATGGCTAAAGCACCATGTTCACACCCAGACGGCTTGCGTTTGATTTTTCCTAAATAATTAAACAATTACAATTTAATAATAACAATATAAATGCGATTTTTCCGACTGGGAGTATGGCTCACGTCTGTAATCCAATAACTTGGAAGTCAACTGGCGATGGGTACACAATTCAATTATGTCAGGACACACAAGCATATTCGCATCTGCGAATAAATGAATGTTGGGTTGTGTCGGTCGTAATGTCGGTTCGGTTAGTCTCTGCGTTTGAGGGATGTTACGTTCATGTAATGTCGCATTGCAATTAGGATATATTTGGTGGTTTCACGATGGAGAATGATGCCTCTACGTTGAGGTTAGCTCCCTGGGCTTATGGAAATAATGTCCCAACGCGCAATTGGGAATAATCTATGTTTTTCTATGTTGTATTCAATCTCGCTATGTCCGAACTAAAATTGCATTCTGTTTAATTGCTGATAATTCTTAACATTGAAAATTGTTCTTTAAATCTGGTCTTTTGTTGTAAATGGTGCTCGTTATAACCGGACCCGACTGTATATAATAATAGATAATATTAGTTTAGCAATAACTATAAACTACTTTAATTTATTTTCAATAAAATTTTATGTTATTTGTGAAATTTTATCACTTATAATACCTATATATAGAATAAATCCGAAAAGTCTTTGAATTTTACTACATTTTTGTGTGTAGAAAATACATCGGAAAATATCATTTAGTAATAGTATAACATTTTTATTCTAACATAAAAAGCAATGAAATGCCGATAAAACAAAACAGTTTCGTGGAATATAAACAATTTTAGAGTAGACGCACCATTTTACGATGAAAAACAATAAGGAAATGCTTGGGTTTATAACTTTGCTTGATTCTAATTCCCGAAAATCATAATAAATTTTAATAATAACGTGTTGCAGCATGCCGTCCTGCTTAAAACTAATCTTAGTGAGACGATAAATTTGAAGGCGAATATTTTTTGACACAGCAAAGACAGCAATATTTATAAAGCTCCAAACTAACACTGATTCGATTTCGTTGAAATCTTATTTGAAAGGTAACTTGAAGAAGCATAAAAGCAATGAAACAGCAGCAACGATAAAAGCCAACAGCTTCCATGGAATTTTCGACTAGACACACAAATTTATGATAGAAAACAATAAGGAAATAATAATAAAACCAACATAGTCGTCTGATGTATTTATATTGACATTCTTATACATATATTAAAAATGCGTTATCAACCACTTAAGTGTAATGACCTTATTGTAGACATTTTGCGAAAGAAAAAAAAAGACGGAAAACAACGGAGTGACGGGCGCGAACGCGCGCTCCCGCCTGATATTTTATTTATATAGAACAATAATATTCTGTTATTGTCAATGTATGTGTGAAGATGTCCGCAATAATAATAAAACAACAACAAAAGCTTGTTGAAAAACATTTCGAAATGCTTTACTATTGTTTTAATATAAAACACAGCGCAGTCTGACATTGAACCGTTGTATATTGTATACGTCATTGATATACGGTGAAGAAATAAAACCGAAATTTTTATTTTGTCTACGCGATGGTCTCGACAAGTTGCTGTTATATGCAAATTATTGCCTTATTTTTATTATGCATATGTATATTCGTTTATATATAGTATATATCCTTTTTTTTATTTTTTTATTTATAAAACAACACTAAAAATCATAACTGTAAAAAGTGTTATTGCTATAAAAAGTCGTCGATGCATCCGATTGTATTATTCTGTAAATCAGAGGCGTTACACAACCGTTTTTATATGCAGTAAATAATAAAAAGGATATTACTTGGGTAAATTTTATTATATCTAAATAAAGAATAATTAGCTTTATTGTAAAAAAAGATTTATATTTTTTAAATTATGTCTATAATAAATTTTAGTTATCATTTTATGCACTAGCAACTAATAATTCGACGAATATTTAGTTTTTTGCTTAAAAATTTATTGTTAGGTTTACTAAAATTTATTTAAATTATCTACAAATTCACAATATTTATAAAAAAAATCTATACTTATGGGATATAACTAATCATTCTTTATTTCTATCTAAAACTAAATACTTCTTTCAATTTTCTACTTCAATTTCTTTCGTTTATTTTTCTTGCAAAATATTATTATTTTTTATATTTTCAGTTTATGATTCGAAACTTAGAATAATAAAGCTGCCTTATACGCTTCTATAGACCACTTTTTGTTTTAATTTTTTATTTTTGAAAAAATTTATTAGTAATCGATTAATAAATCATCTTTTGTTTTAACCCAAATTTACATTCGCAACATTATCCCCACTAACGACGTGAAAATACAATATATTTACGTATAAATATCACTATACAGTTACGCCACTGCACATCGCACACAAAAAATGTACAGTTTGTTTCTGTCTGTAGTAAGTTGTGTCTTGCAACCACCACCAACCAACCACCAATTGTGCTTGATAATTGTGAGTGCAAATGATGAGTAGTAGTACTTGTATAGCTCGCTTATTTAAATTATTAAATCAACCTCTCACATTTATATATATATATAAATCTATATATTTCTTCTTCTATTGCAGTGAGCGAGAACAGCGTGCTGGTGCTGGTGGTGGCTGTTGTGGTGTTAACAGTTGCGCTGGGGCTCGTCACGTGCGTGTTGAGCCATTACCGCGGGGGTACGGCTGCTAACCCGCACGACTTCGCGCATACACCGACCACTGCACCCGTAAGTATTAATCATGTATTTTCTGCCATTGTATGCGGTGCAGTGCGATAAATAAACTAATAATCACTTATTAATTGACATACAGACTCATTTACGAAATTGTAACGAGAAATGAATTCAATTTAATACGTGTGTATATTAATTAGTGACTCAATCTTTTTCAATCCTACAATATTGTTGTGTGTGTGAAACCACAACTGCAATTGCAATTGCAATGGTAAACATATTTTTTTCGGCTTTCTTCTTTTCATTAGTAAACAACTTAATCACTATGTTTTTCATGTGAGGCGTTCAGCGCTATAAAGGCGAATTCAACTGATTCAAATGACAGTGGACATAATTAAACATATTAAATCAAATCTGAACTGAATAATTTGCTTGTGAATCAAACAATCAAAGTCAAACTTTCAACTTAAAGGTAAAATACAATTGTTGAGTTAGTTTTTATGGTCTGCAAAGCGTCTAATATTTATTTTATAATTGAACTATTGCGATTTAATAGCACGCATTATCTAAGATGAGTTTGCACAGACTACCTAGAAACAAATCAAAATGTGGGCAAAATTCAGTTTTCAATTTTTTATTTAAAAACTGCAATTACATATTAGTAAAAATGAACTATATTAATTAAGTTTTAGAGGCTTATTAGAATTCTAATTCTAAATATAAATTTGGAAAAGAAATCTTTCACATTCCTAAATATTCTATGGGTTTTCACGGAGTGCCTATGTACAAGTTAAAAGAAGGGTAAAATGCAATTGTTAATTTGGCTTTTTTGGCATGGAAAGCATTAAATTATTATTATTTAAAAACTGCTATTACATATTATTATAACGAACAATATTAATTAAACTTGTTATAAATTTATTAGCACGCATTATCTAATATGAGTTTGGCATAAAAATCTTTCACAGACTGCCTATATACAAATCATAATAATGGCCAAACTCAATTATTACTTTTTTTTAATTTAATCAATTTTTTATTTAAAAAGTGCAATTACATATTAGTATAACGAACAATTAGCATGCATTGCCTGATATTAATTTGGAAAATAAAAAATCTTCCCTAATCATATCTAAATTTTGTATGAGTTTCCACAGACTATGCATAAATCAAAATGTTGCATTGCAAGTCGCATCTATTTGTTTTATACAAAAACAACTATAATTCTATTAATTATTGATAATTACTTGTAGTTTTAGCAAAAAACCAACATTATAAAAATAATTATTATACCTACATATAAACATAATTATAATTCGTTTTATTACAAAGCGTTAATTATCATGCACATTCATATATTAAGCAATAAAAACCAAATTATACCGCTTAATTTCATTAATTATAATAATTATGAGTAAATAGCTGTTGTTGTGAACGAGACTAAGCTCCAAAGTGTCAATCCTTATTTGTTTTCGAATGTAAAATTAAATAATGAGAAAATGTATATCAGAGAGGCTCTGATTGCGGTTTTGCGAACACACATGTCGCTCTAATTAGCAATTGGAGTGGATTCTGTAATCAGTCGTTGAATTCAGACCACTACCAACGACGACGAGTGTGTTTCATGGATGTGGATGTGTGTATGTGTTTGGATGTGTGTGAGTGCGCGCATTCGATCTCCAACGTCCTTAATTACCATGTCTATGCATTTCTCCGCTTTGAGTATAGCCACAGATTAATGCGTTACTACTATTAGAGGAAATGTTGTATAACACACTTACGCTCTTGTCTTTCGACAAGCTATTATTCTCAATAGAATATCCGCGCTTATTCCTTTTTCTACTTTCAAAAAGGATTAATTTATGCACGTCTACGTTCAGTTTAAGAGCACCGTCTACTTTAAAATTACGAGAGTATAAGCCACTAAATAGGATTAGACGTTTATTAGATAATATTCGAGCGCGATAAGTTTTCTTGAATTTTTAGAATTTCCACTGAATTTACTAACGTCTCTTAACTCTGCAAATTTTCCAATTAAATTAAATTAAAAACACAAAGTCTACTTTCTATAATAACTTAAATCATTGTATTTAAATATTTGATATATGTTACGTGATGGGTAACAAAAAAACCAACAAATTATCTACCGTGCACATCAACAAAAAATGATGTTGGATAATTTATTGTTGTATTATGTCATATTTATTACATCTGTGTAATTATTATTTGCGCGCAGTTCTATTATTTTTCTATTATAATGTAGACAGGAAATTCCTAATTCCGCAATAAAACAACATAGTCAAAAAGACAACAACGTTGTTATATTTTATTTAAATACTAGCATTCTCAGCCACGCGTTGCTCTGGCTCAGTAAAAATCGATTAGAATAATTTACCGTTTAAAATTGACTATGTTTTTAAAGTCTTAAACTAAATTATTCATCGCTTTACTTCTGTCCTGCCGGCACGGAGGCATAAATTTGATATTCTGCAAGGAGTAAATGTAAATGTTTGAATATTTGAATGTTTGTCCTGTCACACTGACAGCTGTCAAATTGGCAGTCCTACTATTTTCACCAAACATCACATTTTATCGAATATAACGTCTTCTTCTAATGTTTAATATGCCAGAAACCTTCTTTGGACTATATTAATTATAGTTTTTGAATCTATCGATTACAAACAGACACACATTCATTTTTATATACAAATGGATATATTTTTTAGAATTCAATATTCTTTACATAAATATAGTGATACACAATGTCTTGTATGAATTTAAATTTTTTAGCGGCAGGAAAAAAATAAAATTAACCGCAACTAGACAATGAGAATTTGTTGAAAAAGGACGTCAATATAATAAGCATTAAACATTAAAAAACCACGATGATGGCCGGTTTTATAATAAAATATTAATTTATACATATACATTTATCTACGTATGCATAGTTTAATGAGAATTGTCCTTTAAAAAAATGTTATGTTTTTGTGACCGAACAAGGCTGTTCGTGCCATTAGAGTAAACTGTATATTTTAGCAGACATAACAAACTATATATGATACAATATCAACAATGCGACCTCATTACAGGTTACATACAGACGCAACGAATTTGCAAAGTGCTTTATTATTGTTATAAGGCCACTAGTGCACACAAACAAACATCATAATAATGTATAGTCTGGTACATTTATTCGTTCATTATAGAGGATGTTACGCTTAGATATTTTTACCACATATATACGCAAATACTCATTGCACTAATGGATAAATAAATTGTGTGCATACACACATATAGTATAGGAAAAGTTTTGAAGGCCGCATGTCTAGTTTTGCGATTTTAATGCCGTTTTGGATATGCATTGGTGCACACATTCCGATTAGAGAAATATTAAATGATATCATCCTTATGTGCTTTGTTGTATAAATAGTTTGGCTATAATCCAAAATACTGCAATAAATTACTAAAGTGTATCAACTCGACCTGCATGTGTGTAGCAGGTATGTTATACGTAACACGTAAATGTCTACGAATATTTTAAAAATGTCTTTGAGTTTGATGTTTTCGTGTTGATCTGCATAGTGCGATTGGGTTTATGGGATTTCTTAGTTGATTCGCAATTTTCTAAATGTTATTTATGGTGGTGCGCCCGAACGAGCCGAGAGAGCAAATCGCAATTTCGTAAATTGCAAAGGCAAAAAAATAGTCACGCAAATAAGGTGGTGGTGGTAGTGGTGGTGGTATGTGAGTTGTGCAACGAAAATCTTCTTATCATAAATAATATCTATGAGGGGGCAGTTAGAGCAATAAAATCGATAAATCTGTATTTTATCATTTTCCGTTTGTGTAGCTCATAATGTCTGGCTGAAGAGCCACCACCAACCGCCACCCTCTTCTGCTTGCTTGCTGGCTGGCTGTATGTATGTTGTGAATTTGACGTGTCGTCGGAAGGGCAAACGACGCCGACACCCTCGGCTAGACGGGATGCGACCTCGGGCATTGCATAGACAAAAGGGTTCCACACACGCACCCGGTAATGCCTACCCAGTTACCCTTCTGTACATTGTATGAATGTCTGATCATGTACTCAATCATTATCGCGTCAAACAGCCGTTTCGCATATGCATAAATTTTAATTATATACCACATCGTGAATCGTCTGGCTATTTTATACTCGTCTTATTATTACAATATATAGGTCGACAAATTTTCCGCTACTTTACGAAAGCAAACCAACCACATTGTTAACGTAGTGGAATCCTGCTGACGTAATTAAACTACTACAACATGCATGATCTTAATTTATGAAACCCAGACGAGGAATCCTAGACAACTTCCAGAATAGAGATTAATTTCACAAACGTCGGTGATATTTGAGTTCCACTTACTGACATGTTTGGTAGAGTGTCTGTTTACTATTACATTACTAGGTCGACAGAATTATATAATAATTACGGTCTCAATTAGTCTGTACAACAAAAAATAAACTAGGTTAGATTAATAAGCACCATTTTTTTTCGGAGACGAATCAAGTCAAATATAAGAGTGGAGAGAAAAAAAAAGGATGCGTTGCGACAGCGTCGGCACACAAATCGATAGAGGATCTAGGCTGGTGGTCCTGTGAAGCCTAAAACACCCGCACTTCCGTTTCCAACCCTCCACGCGCGTATATAAATTTCAATCTCTTTTTCGTGGCCTCGCCCTAGCACACAGACTGCACAAAAAAATATCAACAGAAAATCCGCGCAATAAACTGAATATTCGTCTTGTTGGATGTTGGTAAATCCTCCCATATAAAACAGCTTGCATCCATCTATATGTATTTTCTATATTAAGAAAATGTTTTACTTATAACAATAATATGAGAGAGTAGCGAGAATTCCCGAGATGTTTGGATATTGTTAGGCGATTCATGACTCATTCTAACTCTGCTGCATCATTGACCGACGCGTTTTACTTTCACTCTCTCTCTCCGTCGCGACGGCACTCCCACTCTGCGTCCCGACACCATAAAGCTTCCTCCTACACATCTACACATACACACATACATACATACATACATACATTTCAACAAATTCTCTTTTATGTCAACTCTAAATTGCACTGCCCTACATTTTCTTAGATATACGTACGCCTTGCAATCATTACCCAATTCACAAAATCGTCACCAAATCATCATCAGCATCAGTAGCATCATCCATCGAACGGGTCGCACTATTTTCATTCAATCAGGAATTGTTTACTGTACAAGCTAATTATTATTATATAAAATTAAGCAGGCGTCTTATCTTATCACCCGACACGGGTTAACCATGAATGATAAACATGTTGGTATTGCAGGTTATTTTTGCAACGACACAAAAATCACGAAATCTCCCAAGGTCGCCAGACAGTGTACGAAATGATATCATCGCGCGTAGCCTTTTTATACAATTTTAGAACAATTATTCTTCTATTACATACAATTTATATTTAAACATACGCGACGATGTTTACTTGTGTGTAAAATATCATTTTTTATTTCATTTCTTGATAATCGCCTTATTAGCACTTATCTCCTTATTATTGTATACATACATATTGAATATATCGCTTTAACTTCCTCACTCATTGTAAAAAAAAGATTATTTATTAAATTGATTATCATAGCATTGTAGAAACAATGCAAGGCGATTGAACGTCGACCCACACAGCGCACGCAAAATGCAACCTGACTGGGCTGCCGGTTGTGTTGCTACTCATCCTCTGCCCGCTACTAGCCCAAAAAACTACACAACACACAAACATCGCGTGATAAATTTTCCGTTCGAAATATTCAATTTCCTTTGCATGTGTTTTCAATATATGGGCATCGTTTTTATACATATATATGTATATGTACGAGTATATTATAAATAAATTACGATGATGTAATCTAACCCACATATTCTAACAAAACAAGATAACTCTGACCCAAACTTTTACAAAGCGCAAAAAAATGTAATTCCACTTTGCAAACAATATATCACTGAGATAATATCAGGCATTTTTTGGAAATAAATTCGTTATTTTATATGTATATGTGAAATATTTTTAGCGCAGCTATTCGTACGATAAGACCCATATTGTTATAACAAGTTCATTCAAAATTTATCTTAAATATCACTTGTGCGTAGGGGTTGCTTGTAAAGGCAGCAGCTTCTCATCATTTATTTGTCCAAATCAATAATATATTCCCTTGGAATATTTAAGTTAATACGCTTTCGCTTTGGTTAAGAATTAGCTCAGATTTTTTTTCTAAACAGTCGGAAATAAATACGCGATTATAGGTATTATCGCCTCATTTAAAGATATTTTTATCATCATTCAAGGAAAAGCATTTCGCTAATGAGTTTATTATCTTCAATTATATGCTGAATGTGTAATAAAATATACCAAATATTATTGATTACGTCTATAATTTTATTATTTGATAAATTCTTTGCGCTAATATTTAAAATATTTAGTCTTTGTAATGTTAATAATTTATCACTACATAGTAAGTACATGTAGGTATATATAATTAAAAAAACTTCTTTATTTCTTGAGCAATTATTAATTGAGAATTTTGAGAAAAGAAAAAATCCCTGACTAGAACTTGTTTTGCAACTTATTAAAAAAAAGTTTTCTTCGTTTTTTTACTGAGCATAATTCAACAGGAAATTTGAACGATTTAAATTCTAATAAACAAAAATGTCTCCAATTTAAAATAAGGCTTATTTTATGTTATATTAAATAAAAGTTATAGATAATTCTAAATATGCGAAAGACACCAAAAAAGTAGACTCGTCAATTTTAAAGTCCAAAAAATGGAAGCATATATTTAAATTATTTATCACAAAGTTCACTAACAAGAAAAAAATGGCGAGAAAATAAAGTCCTTATCAAATCGATGACACATAACGCAAACACTTTTATTGATGAAATTATAATATAAAAGTTATTTTTCTTATTAGCATTAAAATTAATGATATCATCGCGCAAAAATATCAAACAGACTTAGACAAAACATTTGCAATACGTTGTTTTCATTGCAAGGTACAAACATTATATTATATTTTTATTAAAAATAATAGATACGCTTATCGCGGTAACGCAAAACAATAACTTTCTAGCGCATGTAAAAAAAGATTTGTGTAACGCACCGCACCGCCACAAATCTTCTTGTTGGAAAACTTTCTAAGACCTTAATCGAGGTGTATTCACATTTCTTGCAACAGCAAATGGTAAACATTAATAAATCACATTTGGAAAAAGACGTTGCTGCTGTACTGCTCTGTAGTAGCTAGAAAGTAGAATGCAGAATATCCACAAAAAAGGCGTAAAAGTATATTGAGACATCCAAATACTTAATTAAACGCGCATATTTTACTTCATTAGTTAAAGCTTTTGATGCGTTTTTCTAGATACTAAATTATTCATAATTAACATTGTATATAAGTGCTTATAACTACAATCTTGAACAACCTTATGTAAAAAGAGGCAGCAAATCAAAAAGCAAAATGAACGTTCCTAATTATTAATATGATTTTGATATGTAATACATTATTTTAAGAATATATCGCAGTTGCCAAGAAGCAATAATGGCAGCTTAAAATTTTCGAGTAAAATTATTGCCTGTCAGTTGGTTTTAATTAAAATTCAACACAATTTTCTGATTTTTCTACTTAAAAATATTTCAATTGTATTTTTATATAGTTTTATGGTAACATACGATGTGATATAGTATAGTAGTAAAGATTAAAATCCAATATTTTATGTCGTAGCAACCAACTCGTTATGTATTATGTGTATGTAAATATTTAAACTAAAAACTTTTTTTTTTACTATAAATTCATAGTCAGACCTATACTGGTTGATGTAGTTAGTGCCTATCTTATTAGAATTAGGTTCAAAAAATATTTCCTTAAAAACAGAGCTTAGAAGAAGATATCCGCATCTGAAACAAGTAAGCCAAATATAAGTTTAGTAATTTCTTGCTGTTTAAACTACTAAAAACGTATTTTTATTACTATAAATTCATAGTCATACCTATAATGGTTGATGTAGTTAGTACGTCTATCTTATTAGAATTAGTTACAAAAAAATTATTTCCTTAAAAACAGAGCTACGAAGACGATATCTGCATCTGAAACTAGTAAGTTTAGTAATATCTTGCTGTTTAAATAACGAAGAACTACTTACTATAAATTTATATTAGTACCTATACTGGTCGATGTAGTTAGTACATACATACCTATATGTCTTATTGGAATTAGTTATAAAAAATCTACATCTGAAACAAGCAAGCCAAATGTAAGTTTAGCAATTTCTTGCTGTTTAAACAATTTAAAATTAACAGAGAGAAAAAAATCGCAAAAAGATTCAATAAGGCATCGTAAGTTAAATAAACCATTCGGCATGTAAAAGATCGAAATGAGCAAAAAAATTGAGTCGGGTGTACGTATGGTGTATGTAATGGTCGTCTGAATCCTTTAAGTGGGCCATATGGAGGGATTACGCCTGCTGCATGGAGTCTTGTATATATGTGTGTATGTGTTATCAACATGCTTTGAGCTGTGTGTATGTTGTGAAGGGGAAGGGGAGCGAGAGAAATGATAGTCTGTCTAGACAGGACAGCTCACGTTTGCGGCACTACACGTTCAGGCGAGCACGGGCTGTGGTGCTTGCTGTAGTCTCGGCCGCGTGCTTCTAAATGACGGTTGAGTGTGTGCAGTGCGCTCAGCTCTTCGTTAAACGAGCTGTTCGAAAGTGCCTTGCTGCAATGAGACAAAAACTAACAATCAACAAAAAGGTATATTTACTATATCAAACAAAACGATATCAATAATTAATAATATAATCTGTGAAGTGCCTCCTATTTATTATTTATTTATAAAAAATATTGTAACGAGCAAAAAAATTTAATTAATATTTTTATATTTTAAACAATCTGTGATAATCAAATGTTACTTACTCATTCAAAAAATAATCAGCAGACTGTATTCTATTTGATAAATTAATTGTATGTAAAAGTGCGACAACGAGCTGCAATGACTGTAAGTTTTCACTCACTCGCTCACTCACTTACTTCTCTAGTTGTTTACTTTTATTTCATATATAATTTTCGTATTTTTACATTGGAAAACTTGTATATCCAGTACTATTAGATGCGTACTGCTTGTCTAGAGTCTAGAGAGAAAAATTAATTAGAAATTACAAAGTTTAGTTGATGCATTGACGCAAAACTGCTCACAATTTTTTATCATCATCTCTTTTTTAGATGTCTGGTTTTATATTTATATACATTTTTTTGTTTTTAATTGAAAGCGATAAGAGCGTAGACATAAAGCATGTCAATTTCAAACGTACAGTACGTACACGCTTGATAAACTTAATTTAATATATACTCCTATTATATTATTCTAAAACCGTATGTCGAAATATAGTCAAACTAGTAATGTGGCATTGAAATAGTACAACAAATGAGATAATTTATGTATGCGTATTACATAAAAAACGTCAACCTTGTGTTTTAAAATACACGTATGTATTGGTACAATATTGAAAATGTAATAAAATCACCAAAATATTCAAAATAGTCAACAACATTTGATTAATCGGTAATATTTTAGGTTAGTTGATACACTCATTACACTGATGAGCCCGATGAAGGGTATAACCTTGTAGTGGAAAGTAGTGTAGACATGTAGTCTAATGAAAAGTCAGAAAAAAGGCTGAAGGAATTGTCTAGTCGAAGTGGGAGATGTGTTCTTATAGTATTTTAAAACCGTTGTTTCCAAATTATATACGCGTGTGTACCGGGACAGACACCTGTACAAGCTGTCTGAAAGCCGTAGGGCGACTCTCGCTAGACTGCTGGCAGACAGACCCAAGGACGCGACGCGCGTAGGCCGTCTGGCCCCCTCCCCTATTAAGTCTCAATGTGACCCCCTTAGGGTGAATGTGTAGTCACTTACAATGTTTTTTACGAGCCTCGTAAATATTTACAGCTCTTCGTACTCGCAACTGCCAATTATTTTCACTCACTCATAGAAAAAATAGCGAGCTTTCTTGGGCCCTGATTGTCCCTTACTACTCCCCCCAATCATCCCCCAAGAATCGTAGAATCGTAGTATAGTAACATCAAATTGTAAAACGCTCTATTTCTCTATGAACAAAACTATGACGCATGCAAGCGCTAAACAAATATTTACTGTCTGGAATTAAAAGCAAAGATATAAAAGTAGAATGTAACTCATCCAAAAATAAAATTGCTTTTCATATTCTCTACCATCGCATATACATACTATTCTAGTAGCGCATATGCAACTTGCTCTATGCGTACACATTTCAAGACATCATATTTGTTGAGCAGTAGACGACGAGTAGTAGTTGTGGAGAGAACCCATTGAATTGTTTCCTATATATAATACTTACTAGTATGTGTGTGTGTGTAGATTGGTTTTTATGTCTGAGTAAATGAAAGGGGATTGTTAGATAGGGAGGAATAGGGTTAGCTTATAGTTGGACCATAATTTGGCGGTTCAATACTATGGTATACCTAAATGCAGACAATGCACTTAAAAAACTATTGTGAAAATGCCGACGTTTGTTTGTATATGTTTGTTTATTTCGCAAACCACGTCAGGCTGGAATGTTTTTAAATGACTATCTGTCTAAATCTTTAATATACACATTCATTTTTATGTTGTTATTATTATATAATTATAATTCGAGTGTTGTTGCTTAAACAGTCTGTTTGCTAATGAATACATTAACACGAAAATTAGTAAATAAAACAAATGAAATTACATCTATTGTTTAAATTAATCCTCACCATATTTCATATTTATAGCCACCTTCTACATATAAATAAAATATATGCAAATACCACAATAATAAAAACATCAACAACAACTTTCCAAGATGTAAAAACAATTATTTCAATCAGCTAAAAGTATTTGCAAATTCAATTTGCTTATATGATTAAAAAGGCGATGTTTTAAGCTTATTAGATTGCTATGTCAAGAAATAAGTAAAATATATGTAAATACGACAATAATAGAAACATGAACAATTTGCAATTATTTCAATCAGCTAAAATTATTCGAAAATTCAATTTGCTTATGACTAAAAAGGCCATGTTTTAAGCTTATTAGATAGCTATGCCAAAAAATAAATAAAATATATGTAAATAAGACAATAATAGAAACATAACAACTTACTAAGATGCAATTGCAATTATTTCAATCAGTTAAGATGATTCGGAAGTTTAAGTTGCTTATGACTAAAAAGGAGATGTTCTTTAATTCTATTAGATAGTTGTATGTCAAAAACTAAATAGAATATATGTAAATAAATATAACAATAATAAAAACATCAACAATTTACCAACATGCAATTGCAATTATTTCAATCGCAAATTTAATTTGCTCATGACTAAAGGAGATGTTTTTAAGCTTATTAGATAGTTATATGTCAAGTTATTTCTATCGTATAAATTCGTTTGAACCAAACCAGAAAATCCATTTCCTAAAGGAAATGTAATAATTAATCAAAAATTATGTCTAATTCCCATTATTGAAAGTTTTAAAGTAAATTTAACCCTTTTCGGCAATTTAATGTTAAAATGGTACATAATAACCGTTTTACATAAATTAGAAACTTTTTGATGATTAAATAAAGAATACACACGGTCGAAAATGAGCCGTAAACGTAAACGTATTGTTAAAACTGAATATTCCTTCGGAATCAACATAAAAAATCACTTTGTTATGCATCCCCAATGTATGATTAAATATTACAAAGCCATTACATAGTTGTTTATGCATTGATTAAAATGCAGACGCATGTGAATTGATTAGATGTAATTGCCGATTGTATACTTGAAAATTTATCGTTTTATATTTGTGACATACACTTTAATGAGGCTATCATTATCCTCGTACATATATCCTGCAAACAAAAGTGCCCATTGGTAGTAGCACATAGCAAGCAGGCGGCGAGTACGACGGGCAAGCAAGCAGGCGAGCGTGTCGCAATAAAGAATCAATATTACATAGTTGTATATACTATATGTACTTTATGTGGCTAATCACATATTTGAATAGAATGGAATCAACTAAGTAATGATAATTGTCGGCTTGAGTGGTGCTGAGCGGCACCCACACTGTTAGGTCATCGACCCAACACCTGCTGATTATTATGCCATGCTGTTGGTTCTCATTCCTCTTTTTCGCTGCACCTGCATGCCGTGTGCTTATCATTTTGTTGTAATACGCCTTAGAAATTGATGCCATGGCTTTCTCTCACCACCGCGCACTGCCTTTTTATTATTTGGCTAACGTTTCAATAACGGTAAATATTACTGCACAAAATACGAAAGAAGTTGAAAAAAAAAACAACAACATCAACAACGAGCGCGCGCTAGTTATACAAAGAACTTATCTATTTTAACGCAAATTAAGTTAAATTTTTGCAAATTATTCAATTGTGCAAATTATTCAACTGCTTAAAGTTTAGTTCCTTTAGATTTTAGGTCATTTAACTTTAGGCCATGAAATATTCTGTTAGTTAAGAAAATAGGTGAACCATGTAATCTTGCGCTTTCAGCGAACTTTCCAAATCTTAATCTTAAATTTCCTTGCATAACATTCAACTTGTACATTAACACAATTACATAGACATTACCATAACAATTAGGTTAAAAATACGACTGACAAGACATAAAATAGCAAAAAAATATAGTCGCAATATGTATTGTCTAACTAACTAACGAAACTAAACATTCTGTTAATTGTCACCGTTAATAACACAAGCACCTGGTTTTTATTTACATTTGTTCAAGGAAACTAGCGGATCAACAAAACGCTCATAAAAGGGTTCAAATGAAAGGGTTTCTTGTACTAATAGTATAAAAAATTTGTAATGTAAATGAATATTTCCTGTACACAGCTCAAAGCGCTCTTTTTCTATATAAAAAAAAATATTCTAGATTTTGGCATAAATTCAAGTTGAAAGTGCGCGCGCAACTCGTGCAACAGGTGATATCTTATTTAATAAATCAAAAAGTAAATAATAAAAGCAAAAGATATACCTATGTGGTATATAATCGATGAAATATAAATAAATAAGAAAAAAAGAAGGAGAAGAAGAAGCAGTAGCAGCAAGACCTTTATTTTGTCACGCTTTAGTACTGATTAAATGATTCGCAATCAATCATATTATTATGTTATTTGATTTTACAAGAATACAACAACAATTTTCTATTATTGAATAGTAATAAATATGTTTAGTGTGTGTATGTATGTATGTAAGTGTATGTAAGCACATACATACATACTCTAGTATTCTTAAAATCTTCCCACATTAGTTCTAACAATGACAACATTCCTAACCCAACCCATACTGTAATAACTAGTTTAAATCATAACCCGTCAATGTGAAATTGTAGGAAATTAAGATGGAAAATGTTTTCATACAAATTCCGTACATTCTTGCTTGTTACTGTTGCCAGTTGAAACCGCTCGAAAAGAATACATTCTTGTGGTGTTGTCGTTGTTACTCGTCATCATCTAATTATTTATAAATTCCATGACTTTTCATTTTGTGTACTGTTTGTTTGTAAATGAGAATGCAATAAGCTCAAGAAGTGGCATGTATTTTTTATATTACTATTATTATTATTTTATAATAGAATTTATTGCTTTTTATCATTGATTTCAAAGTTCGTTGTATCACGTGCCTATTTCCTGGTTTTGATAAATATACAAAATACATACGTACTTACTTATACATATATATGTACTATATACGTACTATATATATAGATATCTGGTGGTACATACGTATATGTACAATATAAAAATGTTTATGCAAACGGAAAATTAGAATTGAATTTATTTTTAAAGTTGGTGGATGTCTAATTGGATTCTTGTTATTGTTACAGATGCTGTCGGTGGTAAGTGCCGGGGCCACGGCGGGGGTGGGCGGCATGGACCGGTTGCGAGGTCGTGGGGCGGCTAGAGAATTAGCGGCAAGTAGGGATCGTCAAGTTCGACTACATGCCGTACATACAGATATTGCCATTAACCTGCCGCCCAGTATATCGCTCCCAGATGGTGAGGAGCATCCCTTTAGTTCTAGGCTACATATTAGAGATACAGAACAGGTAAAGTAAACATTCTTAGATTTACTGCGTGTGCAATCTTATCTAACAAACGTATTCTCTTTTTCTATGTTTTAGGAGTCTGAAATATATCAAAAATGTATAAGGCCGCCACCTAATCGAACAGTTTTAGAATCCGAATCACCGCCACCATATCGATCAAGTTCTGCAGGACTGCTTGGTTCAATAGGTGGTAGTAGTTCAGGAAGTAGTGATTGGTCGGGAGGAAGCGCTCCATTGGTGGTGCGATGCCATTCGATGTCATCCACATCGAAGCGACCAGAAGCTGGATCTAGCGGACAAAAGACTGATTTTTTACAAAAGACTGTTAAAATATTCACCGGCAAAAGAAGTCAGCCGTCACCCGCACCTACGTTACCACCTGTTGTTATAGTTCCATCTAGAACGCGACGAACAACCGAACAACAAAACTCAACAACTGGCCGTCCGAAGCCAAATGTCTGACCACACGTTACAACTCCTAGGTGACATTTGTGAAAAAATATACATATATATATATATATTTAATAATAGAAAACGATTCCATATTCAACTCATAATTTAAATTTAAATTATATGTTAATATTATTATTGAATTGCATCAACGAATGGACGTTTAGTACTTTAATAATGATGAAAACAATCTTCGAGGAATAAAATGTAAAAAAACAGACTTTTTAAATAGTTTCAAGTGAATAGACACTTTTTTATGTGGTTCCCATTTGTAAGGCTAATTAATTATATAAAAATATCCCTAAATAGGTGCTGAAATATCAACATGCTATATGGTGCCAAGTATTTAAATCACTTAGTTCTATGTACTGTGTACATACTACTCTCATTAATTAATTAATTGATTAATTAATTACCTATTCATTTTAATAATGGAATAAATCAAATAAAACAAAACAAAACTATATTGTTTATTTGGCATCAGAAATACAACTAATAATAAATTATTTAAATTAAACGAATATTTAATTAGTAATAAATTTTTTTGATGAAGAATCGGAGAGATATTTCTGCAGCTAATAAAAAATGAAATTAATTAAATCAGTAGAACATTGTTCTGTTTTTAAATATTGTTTATATGATGGGATATTCAAAGTGCAAGAATAATGGAAGAAGACTTTTACTAGTAAATATCCGCAATTCAATTTTTTATTTGTATTATATATTATAATTCTCTCAACCATCAAGATTTCCTTCTTTTTTGCTAAAAGTGTTCATCTATAGTCTGCCGTCTAGCTCCAACTGATATAATCATCACAATCTGTAAATAGGTGTGCATTGAGCATTTAAAATTCGTTATGTTGAAGTTAAACTTTCTTTCCTTTTTTTCTCTTTTATTTCCTTTTAGTGTTTTTTATATAAATAATTATTATTATTTTTATTATATTATTATTGTCTTAATTTAATTAAATCGGTGAGATGCGTTTATGCAAAATTCTACATTTTAATAATTTATATTCTATTATTACTAATGATATAAATGATAATAAGGAAACTAAAAGTGTTTTATGTTTTATAATATTATATAGAATTTATTAGCAAAAAAAATAATCGAATGTGAATTTTTGCATAAAACCCGCACAAAACAATATTGTATTTATTTATAGTGTATAGTCTTATTGTTGAATTTATTTTTGAATTTATATTTTTTAATTTATTTTGTAGAGAAAGCACGATGTTCGTCAAATGCACACCTAATTACAGACACTAAATAATAAATGAAAAAAAATACAAAAAAAACAATTAAACAAAATTAGCAATTGTTAAATTATATAATAATTATATTACAAGAAGAAAATACTGTATATGGTAGAAATACGCCGTATATTATTATTATTAATTATTATTATTATTATTAATTATTATTATTATTAATTATTAGTCGAAGCATAAGCATTATGTGATGATAGGGTGTTTGGGACATACATGTTAAAAACCTATTTGACATAATTAATCAACAACTATAATAGAAAATCAACCTCTTGATAATTCTCTGCTATCTCTTTTTATTTTAGAATATATGAAACTAATAATTTATTTTTGTATGCAAATGAGTTTTGTATTTTAATGTGATTGATTGCGATGTGAAATTTTAAAAAGAAGCAGTTTGCAAAGAAGCAAAGGACTATCAAGAACTCAATAGGCAGGAATTCAATTTAATTGCAATTGTAGACACGTTTTATACTCCACAAAAATGTTTAAATACATTACAACTAATATATATTGAATATATATTATATATAAATATAAATAATTGTATAAAATTAAAAGTTAGAAAAGCGAATGCACAAATTAGGCACTTTTTATTTATAATTTTCGTTTGCTTTTCGGTTTCTTATTATCTAAATAAATAATATTTTTGTGGAATTTTTTTGTATATAGAAAGAAATTACAAGAAAAACTACAAACTATATGATTGAGTATGAAAGACTGAAAAACACAATTGTTTTAAAAAGGTTTAAAAAAAGCTTTGTTAATCTAATTATTATACTGATAATAGTAAAATTGTTTGATGTAAGACAATTTAACTAGTCCTTTTTAAAATAATTAAAAATGTAATTAGTCTAATGAACAGATAGGGATATTTTGTTATTGATTGACTTCCTGATATTGTGTACATACTCGTTTTTATTTTTCTTTTTTTCTTTTTCTAGTTTTTATTTTGTTTATTATTATTTTTCATCATTTAGAACTTGTCAACACTTTTAGTTTGTGCAATTTTTTTAATCAAATAATTTTACTTCGAAAAAAAGAAATAATAATGAAACAAAGAAAATATTTGAAAAAAGAAGATTTTCTGTGATATATCTCACAATTCGCTTTATTTTTTATATGTCTAGATAAATGAAGAAGAAGTTTAATGAAAAAAAAATTAAAATAATGTGAATATGAATCATATTATCAGTTTTTTTACCTCTCTTGCATTTTTTTAATCATTATTTTGGTTATTAGTGTAAAATGTATATAATCTAATATATAGAAATTTTGGTTTTTGTAACATGTATTTAACCCAAACAGACATAAAAGTCTTCATTAAAAAATATGAGAAAAATAACAACAAGAAAATGTGATTATTAATTAAATTTTATTATTATTAAAAACAAAAAATGAAAATTAATAAATTGAATTTAAAGAAATGAAACATGTTTTTTGTATTAGTGAATATTAAATTAATGAGAATGAGAAAAAATGATGATAAAAAAAGAAAAACTTTAATTGTACATTTCGTTTTTATTCTTCACTGTTTTTATTTTTTTCTTTTCTAAGAAGATTATTATTTAGAGGGACAACTGTGTAATGTGATTTATTATAAGTATAATTGATTATAAAGAAAAATAAATCACTTTCATTATATCATTTTTTAATCATGCATTTTTGCCTTATTAAATCATTTCCATCTTACTAACTAACAATTTTTCATAAATCTACCATCACACGCATAATTACATAGAACGCACATACTACCATTTAACGCACGCGTCTATTTGGTTGCCTATGACACTGATCTACACCATTCGAACATACACAATCACCAATCATCAAACATTCGCTTGAATTAACACAAATAAACAACGTTTTGAAGAACGAATCTAAACTAAATAATTTCCACAAAACATTTTCAGTGTGACTTCAATGTGTGTGATGTAATTAAATTATTGTGATTCTGTTAAAACAGCCTTGAGGCATGTAACCTTGGTTGAATAGTGGGAAGACCCATTGCGTTAGTGCACGTCGTATGCAATTCAAAAAAAATTATACCACACATTAATAATTAATTATTGTGTTTTTTATTGCATAATCCAGAAATAGTTTTTTGTTGGAGCGCAAGCGCTGAAAACGCAACTTTACTCAAATTTATTATACACGTACATATTGTATTATTGTTTGAATGTTGTGTGCTTTTTTCTACTTTTTGTTAATGTAAAACCGATGCAAGTTGGACTAACATTAATGTTTTCATCATCATTGTGGTTTTTTAATTGCAATTAATGAATCATCAATATATACGTGTGATGCATGAGCATGAATCAACCTGATTATGGTGAAAAATTGTGTATGTGTGTGTGTTAATTTTGCGACTCGCAGCCTGCCATAGACATTTATTTACTGCACCATTATAAAGATATCATTGAGCAGGAAAGTTGTTTTTCTATGTAAGTAAGTACTTAGTTAGTTATCACTCTAACAATAGCGAAAAAAACGTGCCTTTGTTCACAATTACTTTATCATGCTAAAAGCTGTTTTTTCTCAAAACTTTAACATATTTTAACACTGATTGGGAGTGTTTTTTGTCGGAGATAGGAATTTTCTGTTTGCGTTTCTATTAATAGGCACGTATATCATAGGTTAAATTACAATGTAGGAGATCGAATTACGATTTTTGTTGGTTTTTCGAACGAGTTTGGTTTTTTGAGAAACTGCTCTCGATGAAATTTAGATGAATGCCGGTTATTTGAATACAATTGAGACGACAGTTGGAATCCAACACTGTGTAAACAATGTTATTTTTAATTAAATATTAAGTAAACTCTGTCCTCCAAAATTGCATAATTCCCATTCATATTTCTTAGAAAATACATGAACAAAGTACCTATATATTTGTTCCTAATTAGTTAATCATTTAACACTTTATAAAGGCAAACCGCTTTTATAGTAAGTAATATTTTTTTAATACATTTTATGTAATTTGTAATCAATTTATTGAACCACGAATATATTTCCTATCACTAACAATTATTATTTATTTTAAATTTCAGTTTAGCGGAATTAATACTTGAGTAACTGCATTCTATTTAGGCATGACTAAAATATTTATTTTTTTTAAATCTGTCGCAGTTAAAGTTACTGTTATCTTAAAATTCGATATAAAATGCAAAATGTAACTTAATATATTGTGGTCGTGCCTTGTCACATGGATATTTATTGAATGGCATAATTTATTATTATTAATTGATTATTTAAATATAGATGACGATAGTTTTTCGCTCTGTGCAATAATTTTATACCATATTTGAATTGTACACACACGTAAGAGAATCACGAATGTATTGAGAAGCATGCACATTCAATACATTTGCAATAATATTTTTGTGGGCGTTATAATTTGAGATAATCATTTTAATAAGCTTTAATAAAATAACAATGAGCATTACTTTTTATTAAATTCATCATGTTGGCGTCGTTAATTACTGGATTATCCGAAATGGGACAAGGAAGGACGAGAGAGAATATTATTTCTTCAAATAGAATATACGATACTTTATTCAATGCCGATTTACATATTTTAATTTCGGAATGAATGTAATGAATGAAATGCAAATGTTGATTATTAAATTATTTACCAAGAAAGTTAATTTTGATATTAATTTACGTTTATTCATAATATAATCATAAATTGTATTTAGATGCATAAAACTTAATTATTGCTCGGAAAAATAAAGTGAATGCTGAAGCGGCTGCTGAAAGATATTATAGCGTTTTACTTAAATAAATGCTTTTAATAGCTTTTAAACGTAGAAATAAATTTATATACCGAATATACTTACGACAAATAACTAACGGAATACATGATGTCTTCATTTTTTATACATTTTTCATTAAAAACTTCTATTCAAATATTTTCAAGTTTATCTATAAGTTGTATAAGTCTGTAGGCGGATTTAAGCTTTAAGTTATATATAGTGGATCCTCGACATACGACCTTAATTCGCTCCAAATGATTGGAGGTATATCGAATTGGATCTATCTCAAATTCACTGCATTTTTGAATTAAAACTATTTGTTCCTAGATTTAAATCATGAGAATGAATCACTTGAGTAAGGTCGTATATCGAATTAAAGACGTATATCGAGGTAAAACTTTCTTGTCAAAACAGGTCGTATATCAAATTGAACGTATAACGAATGGTCGTATATCCAAGTTCCACTGTATATAAAATATGTAAAGATTTTGTTGAGTTTACGACCATGCAACCAACTAAATTCGTTATTATTATTTTTAGGCTTGAGCATTATTTACATTTTTGTAGTCACTCTATACCTAAATTGCTTTAAAATTTAGAAAATAACAAAGAAGACTACAATTATGAGTTACGTTTTGAGTTTTGTTTTTATTAAATCTGTCACTGATGCATAAATGATAATAATTTCAATTATTTTTGCATATTTTTATGTCGTGACGGTCGCTTCAAACGCCTGTGCATAAATCTAACATGTTGATAAATTTACAATATTGCGGATTTAAGAAAAAGCAAATAAGTAACACTAGAAATATGAATTGTGGTTTTTATGCTAAATAAGCAATCTTGAATATTGCTAATCGATGTGTAGGTGTGCAATTAGTTTGCATAAATGTTGCTAATTTTAGATTTATTCAATGCTATTAATTGTGTTCTTCAAACGAATATAACTTTTATTATTTTTTATTATAAACCTACTACATACAAATACATACATACATGCATTGCCGCGATAAAATAACACATACTTTTTGCTATTTTTTTAATATTTTATCAGCAAAATTATTTTTAAGTTTCGATTTATAAAACGCAACATATTTTTCAAAACAATCGAGCTGTAATTTTAGATATTATTTGTCGTTAAACGTTTCATGTTGATTGTTTGCAAACTCATAAATGTTTTGCCACAAAAAGTTTCAGATTGAAATTTTAATCATAGATTTTTATATTTAAATATTCGCCAAACTGTTAANTAGCAAACATGCATTTTTGACATTTGTTTTAAATATTCTTACTTATTTATTAGTTGTATTATATCAGTGATCTTCAAACTGTTGCGTGGCACCCCAGGCTTCCACGAATTCTATAAAAGGTGAAATGCAATTGCAGATAATACAAAGCAATGAAATTTTGTCATTTTTAGTAGAAACAAAGATAAAACTGAGATCCTACTAGTCGCCAAAACTTTTTCTATGAATGAAACGAGATTCCCTGAAAACACCTTATAATTTAAAGCGATCCTTTAGTCAATAAAGATTGAATACTCTGTATTATTTCGAACGTTACAATTTTTTGTATTAAAAAAATACGTGATAATCAATTACTTCATCGCTACTTAACCGAAATTTTAGGTTTGAATGAATGTGAAATGTATAAAGTGTAAATTGGACATGTTTGTTTCCAATTAAAATTTTCATCATAGATTTTAATATTTAAATATTCGCCAAATTCCTAGCCAACATGCATTTTTCGACATTTGTTTTAAAATACTCTTACTTTTTTATTAGTTGTACTATTTCAGTTCTCTTCAAAGTTTGTTTCGCGGAATACCCGGGTTCCAAAAAAAACATTCCAAGGGGTTCCGCGAGTCAAAACAATAACAAAATCTCTAACAAAAAACTCCAATCAGGGATAAACTAAATATAAAATGTAAAATACAATTGAAGATAATACAAAGCAGCTAAATGTTGTCTTTTTAGTAGAAGAAAATCACACTGTAATCCTAGTCGCCAAAATGTCCTATACACTTTTTTCTATGAATTAAACGGGGTTCCCTGAAAACACCTTATTATTTGAAGGGTTCCTTAAGTAAATATTTCAAACGTATGATTTTTTTGTTTTAAAATACGTGACAATCAATTACTTCATCGCTACTTAACAGAAATTTTAAGTTTGAATGAATGTGAAAGGTATGAAGTGTAAATTGGACATGAAAGTGTGGTTTCTAATTTTAAGATGTAATGAAACGAAATACATTTAGTACGTAACTAGAAAATTAAGGAAATCGTTGCAGCAAAAAAAAGAAGTGATGCCTCCTCAAAAACGCATGTACATACTACCTAAACTTAATTTACACAGCATATTCCCTTATCGGTATATTTAATATTTTTAGTGCTCTAAAAAGCCGCACACACATTACAGTCGACGCCCATAAAACAGTGATAGTGACCCTTAATAATATTACTACTCGAATGCACTTCTCTTCGAGTGTGGAACAACCCCATTATTACCGAAATGAAATCACAGCCGGCTGCGCACAGCAAAATAAAAACGTGTAGCACTCAAACAAAACAAAAACTAAATTAAGCACGTAGCTTAGATAATTTTCTAATAATCATCATCATCATTCCAACATTTGTGTAATAAATTTAAAGCGGGATAATAAATCAGAAAATTAAAGGGATTTTAATTGAATGCGACGCGCTTTTTTTGATGTGCAACAATAATTAGTTTTCCATCTAATAGAATTTTTTCCAATGTTTGTTGAAACAACATAAAGCGACGAGGGAAAAATATTATAAATTTTCATGCTGATAACTTGCCAGCTTTTTTTGATGGTTTATTTTCGGATGATCGTTGAGAGGTACATAAATGCAACTAATATAACATTCTTAGTGTGCGCTCTCTCCCTATTACATTTCTAATTGCCAGGCTATATAAATTATATATTTATATTTATCCACCTACGACAAGTGCGCGCTTGCAAGATTTCATTTTAATGAAGATTCAAAAATTTATATTCGATTCCTTATGTTTAATTGCAATTCGGGCATTCTAAAATAACAAACTCTAATTTATACATCTATGCGTATATATTATATTGGTAAGCAAACGTTTTTTTTTTCGAAACTACATCGAGTATGTAATAAATTCTAAAATTACCATCTGCTTCATTTCATCAACTTAAAAATAACATATAATTTTATTGAATTCAAATTTTTTCCGCGTTGAAAAAAGTGATAACATAAAAAATATGGTCTAACCAAAATAAGTTTATTAATTTGATTGAAATGTATCATGTACATTTAACAAATTAGTTTATATATTAATAAATTGCACCTTTTAATAATTTTTTTATTCACATTCTTTTCAGTTTAATGTGCGAAGACTGGTCAGACAATAACGTCAATAACGTCAAGCGTTGATGGACATAAAATAGACATGGCGCTTTACTTTACAAATATATTTGTTCACTTCGATAGCGCAGGTGTTAGATGAATTTAGTAGTGAATTAATAAAAGTGCACAGGTATATAAAAAGCGTATGCTTGCACGACACGAGCACGGTTGTTCTGCGCATCTAATGAAAAGAAAATAGAATATCTTGAGTTATAAGCAAATAAACGATGTGCTAAAATAAATATAATTTAGATAAATAAATTGTAGCGTGAACTATTAATATAAGACAAGCCAAATTTATTTTCAATGAATAAAACACTAATAGTGATTTTATTTATTGTAGTACAAGTTTGATGATTATTGTCCGAAAATAGGATTCACGTTTCCGACACAAGACGAGCAAATATTTAATTGATGAAACGAGTTCGTTAAAAATAATCAATAAGAGGAAAAAGTGCATGTACAATAATATTACGAAGTTTCTGAAATTAGGTATTCAGGTAATTCTCACTTTACGACAACTACGCTTGGAACATAAACACGGTCATAATTTGAGAAATTTTTTTTTTCGTTCCATTGCAGTGACATTTTGTAAATTTTTGTGCTTTTTATCAAATTTTCATTTAAGTCCTTTATTTTTTCCGATTTTTTACTGATTTTTTAACAATTTTGCTTAAAAACCTAAATATATTTGGTTACAGACATACAAAAATGACAATAATTGCTACAGTGGCTTAAAGGTAGTTGGATGAACTAAAAAATCAACGAAAACGACCAATTTTGCTTCCTTTTTTATTTCTGAAGCGATTATCCTGAAAAGTCCTACATTTTCTAAAAATATGAAAGTATTAGACAAACAGTACCTATAATTTCCGAGAAAACCCTAGGCCCAAATGCTATGGATTCTTATACCCTCATCATTTTAAATACAAATTTAAAAATTTGTACAAATTAGATGAATTGTAACGAAAATAATGCGTTAAAATATTTCAATTTTCTTTTTTCATATTTTTTTTTTATTATCTCTATTTTGTAAATCACGATAACATCGTTAAAAACTGTTAATGCCTTTCTGGTTTCCATACAAATTTAAAATCGAAAATTTTATATATTAAAGTTATTAAGGTTTGTAAGCACAAAAATACCTATCCAATTTTTATTCAGAAACATTGCATATATTAAAAACAATATTAATCATACTTTGGAATTTAGAATATCAGGAATATTCCACTGTTTTGGAATGAACGAAAGGAAAATTTCTTATTAGATTATTTTTGAACGTAATCTCTCTTACGTAAATACGCTTATACGCATTACCTTTTTGCCCATCTTTCAACAAGCGTCTACATACATTTCGTAGAAATTATTTAAAGTGGATCGTCATCGTACGCTCTTCACGTTTTTGCTTTTCAAACATGTTAAAAAGCTTTAAGAGATGGCAAAAACAACCATCTATTAAACAATATCGTTGAGTAGATGTAATGTAGATTTATTATTCTTGTTATCGGTCGTACAGAATCATAAATAGGTACATAAATTGCGCATTCGATTCGAAATTGTCGATCGCATATTGAATTTGAGTAATTGCTATCTTGATTAAATACGAAATCAAATGAAAATGAGCAAATCGTACTCGATGCACAGAGCCAATATGGTAAGTGCAAATAACAGACAATTTCAAAGTCAAATCTGATGGTAGAATATAAATTTCAAATGTATGTGATTAATTGCACCCACACACAAATACAATGGAATCTGCTAAAATTGTACTACTGGAATATTGTGTATACGCAGAATCATTCTATTCATTTTTAATTAAAGTGCATACTACTAAATAGATTTAATTATCTAAATTTTAATAACAACGAATACGTGGGTGGTTTGATAAGTCCGTACAATTTTTAAAACGGTACAGCCTTTGCACTTATCGAATTTATTTTTCATTAGATACATCTTTTGGAGGAACGCACCCAAAATTTCATATATATTTGTCTACTAGTTTTTGTTTAGCATTCAATTGAATTAGGAAAATCGTGAAATTTTTATTAAAATGGATGAACAGCAGTTTAGAGTGTTAATAAAACACTATTTTTAAAGGGCAAATCGGCGAACGAAACTGAAAATTAACTATTAAAACGTTTTGGTGAATCTTAACCATCAATAAGAACCAAACAAACAAGTGGTTTTAAAAAGTTTCTTGTGGTCAAATGAGCGCAAATGATGTTAACCGTCCTAGTCGCCCCGTTTCTTTCTTTACGCCACATAGTATTGAAAAAATACATGATATGATGTTAGAGGATAAATGAGTGAAGGTGCGTGAAGCATGTGTGAGCATCTCGACTGAGCGGGTGCATAGCATTTTGAACCATCATTTACAGATCAAGAAGTTGTTAACAGAAAAAGTGCCGCAATTACTAAAAAATTCAGCAAAACCGAAACCGTGTGACATGTTCGGCTGCAGGTTTAGGAGTTATTTTGACGCAAACCAGTGGATCGAAGGTATCGTTTTATGATTGTAAATGAAACATGGATACACCAAAACACGAGACAACATTTGAAATAATGGATTGGCAGAGATGAATCCACACAAAAGAAGGCAAATACATTTTTCCCCCATTCAATCGAATCTCAAACATAAACTAATGAACAAATATGTATGAAATTTTGTGTGCATTCCTCCAAAAGATGTATCTAATGAAAAATAAATTCGATAAGTGTAAAGGCTGTACGGCTTTAAAAATTGCATGGACTTATCAAACCACCCACGTAATTTATTAAAAACATTTTATCTTGATATAAAATCTTAAAAAAAGAACAATATTGTGTTAATTTCAAAGTAAAATCTGATAAAAGAACTACTGGAATATTGTGTATAGGCGGAATCATTCCATTCACTTTTAATTAGGTACTTACATATTACAAAAATAGATTCAATTATGTAAATATTATTAATAACGAATACAATAATTAATTAAAGATTGTTATGATTTATTAAAAACGTTTTATCTTGATATAAAATCATTAAAAAAAAGAACAATATTGTGATGTAAAAATGCATTCATTATAAATCCATGGTCATCTTTAAATGTGGTACTTGCTGATGTTTATTAGAAAAACGTTCCATGTTGTAAAACATCATTTATTTGTTATGTATATGACATTATATTTGTGCGGTAATAAATGTTAGTTTTAGCATTTTTATGCTCTGCATTTGTAGATATTATATAATTTTGATAATTGATTAAAATTAGAATAGATATATGAGCGTATGTATACATTTTCAGTATACATTTGCAGATTTGCTACAGCTAAGCAATAAAACATTCTAAATATAAAGTCAATAAAATTATTTTTATTATGTGAAAAATTAAATTATATTTATTTCTATTAATTTTTTACCAGAAATAGAATCAGTTAACTTTATTGCGACATTATTAATTAAATTACTAACAACGTGTAAAATCTACTGTTAAATAACAAATATCTAATCGCTTACTTAATGGTTCAGTTGTGTCTACTAATTTAATTAGAAAGTGGCAATAAGATGGTAATATTCACCATGCACAATTTAAATTAAACTTGCAATTTTGATAATTTGTCACTAGCATTTGATGATAATGCATAATCATTCTATTATATAGTAATTGTTCACATAGGTGTTTACTTAATTAAGATAAACATACACCCATTTTGTCCATATTTATGAAATTTCAAATAATGCACATTAAATTATTATGCCATAATAATAACAAAATTAAAACGCAATTTGTCAGAATTCTGATGTATTCCGAGATTGGATTTTAATTTTTAAATCAATAAATCTTTGAAGCTAATTTAATATAGATTATAAATTGAAATATCTTTACCGTACTTTATATTGCTTTTATGTAATCAACTTTGCATTTTGAAAATCTGCATAAAAGATCGTTGTAATAAGTCAGGCCCAAAAAGAATTTGTTTGGATTAAACATATTCCTAAAGTAACTTTAAATGCGTCTAATTTGCTCAAAGTAATAGATAAGCTACATTTTGCATTTTATTTTAAATGTTCCATGAAATGAAGCAATAAAATATTTAATACGTATTACAAATTTAGTAATTTTCAAAAATATTTTAGTACATAAGCAATTATGTATACTTATTATAATAATACCTTCGTTTGGATAAGTAAGTAAATCAATTTTGTCAAATAGTAGTAAAAGGGAATTTGCCAACGTGTGATACGCATAAGTACCTATAAAAGTATGCAAAAGATTACTTACTTACAATTAAATACGTTCAAACATGTCACCCAAAGCTGTTGTTAATGGAAATCTAAATTAAATTAGTGCAGAAACTTAATCTTTACCTTAGATAAATAAATTCAGACATTTATTGATTGGCAATCCTTACTTATAAAAATGGAAATGTAATTAAATTTTACTGAAAATCTAAGCAAATTTCCGCAGTTCGATCTGACGCCAACTAAAAAATATTTTGTTAAATCACGTCCCTGTACTATGTAACAGTAATAAATAACATTTTGATGATGAGGTATGCAGTTGTCTGGAAATTATCGAAGGAGTACGGAAATGCACAAAAGAAATCACTAGTTTAGACAAACAGATAAACCAACCTTAAAAAATACATAAAATGTGCTCTTCGTATGCCGCATAACGACAGAGCAAACTAAACTCTATAGCGACTGATGACTCACATGACGAGTTCCGGCAACTAAATAAGCTCTTGTGAGAAATAGCTTTTGTACCTTCACAATTTGAAATAATATCTAATAAAAACCAATAAGCATTAATAGCAAAGTATTTCTAAAATATAAAAGCATTTTTCATTTAGAAATAGTAACATTTTGGGACTGAAGTGTATTCTGTGTGTCATGGAACAAATTATCTGGCTTTATATAACGAGTAAATATGTTCTTTATAGAGAGTTTTACTCTACATTTTCCAATTGTTCAGAAATTGTACTATCAAATAGTGCAATAAAATATTACAATTCATAAAATATCGGTACATTTAAAATTATTTCATTGGTACTATTTTCACAGAGGTCATAAACAGGGAAATACAAATTTATGAAACAATTTTACTTTTAGCAATCCACGTAGGAAACAGGACATTTGTAAGACGCTTCATGCTAATTTAACGCATTTAAAATAAATTTCTCTGAATGCGAAATCAAAAAGGAAAAGGAAAAGCAACAACAACGCATTTAATTGCAACCCTTGGCATTATTAGTGTTTGTATTTATTATTATATATTATTGTTATTAGTTGGAAAGAGTTGCAAGTGCTGATAAATAATTCTTGGTAGACGGTATAAATAATAACATAAACTTTAATCTGAGATATATTTTGATTAAAATATATACGGTAAACACTTTTCAGCCGAGCTATAAATTTGCATGTTGTTTTCTTTTTCTTCTATTTAAATAAAGCTATATTTAAAAAAAAACAACAAAAGCGTGCGTTGAGGGAACAAACCGTTTTGTTGTGTTGTACGAGAGATTCGAAAATTAAAAAAATGAATTCTTTTCGGCGTCTAGACGTGCAGGCAATGAAATAATAAACATAAATTAAATGTTCTAAAAGTACAGCGCGATTGTAAAGGCGCAACCAAGGGGCGCGCGAGAGGCGAGGGTGTTCATGTTTTTAACGTCGCGACGTCTAACACCGTTTGATTGATATACGAGTATTTGAAATACACGCGCGTATATTTTGATTATATCGCTCGCTTCAATTAACATTTTCGAAAAATTATATTTATACGCACTTTTTATACTTACACACCGCGCGCACACTTTAAATATCAAGACTGATTATGACATAGTAAAAAATTTATATTATTTATACGTTCGCATCTATATAGTATATATATTTTTCTCTCCTCTCATTCGTACAATTTTATTTTTAACTTTCCGGGATTAAGTGTTAATAATTTATAATAGAAGAAGTTCCGTTGACAGTTATTCGTTACATGCATTTATTTAATTCGTCCAATTTCATCATTGCCACGTACCAAATATATTTTCCAAATATGTAAAACAAACAAAGGCGAGCGTATACATTAATCACCACCGCCAAGATGCGATATGACGCAAATTAAATAGCGATAAGCGATTTTTATTACCTTTGTTTCGCTATTAACTAATTATTATATTTAGCGGTTGATTCATCATCACCGTCGTCGAAACGTTGTTTATTTGTTGCAAAATATCATCTAACGCTCGCTCGCTCCACTTTTAAAACCCGCTCGTTCATTGATGCCCATGCCCCGCGATGTTCCTAGTTTCCGTAATGCGATAACTTTTCTAGCACTTGCTCAATTTTATTTAATTAACCGAATTTATATTTATATAAATTATAATCTACACGGATGAGGAGTGGATTTCGTACATTCTTCTTGCTTTGAATTATCGAATTTATTTATGACTAGCTTTCATGTGAAATATCGCTTTGATTTCATTTGCTTTCGACGCGATGAAGTTTTCAAAGCGACAGAGAGTGGATAAAAAATTGTTGACATTTTTTATGATTCAATAAAAATTGGAATGTCCTGCCTGCCTGGTGCGTAATGCTGTTTGAGTTGCACTATAACAGTGAAATTTTCTTGAAATGCATTAGTGATCTATTATTATTATGTTATGTAGGAATCTCATTTAAAATAAATGCAATTCTATAAATTAGAAATATCTCTTTGTTTTTTAAATATATATACCATCCATAATAATTCATGTTCGCTTTTATTTTCTAAAATATATTCAAGAATTTTATATCTTGCCATAAATAAACAAGATTTAAGTAAGTGTATAGGAGTATCTTTATTATTGAGACAAATAAATAATAGAAATATTTCAAATTTCTTCAATAATAAGTATCTACACGTATATTCTTTGATTATGGCCAGTGGTGGATTTAACCTAAAGGTGGCCCGAAACTTTAAACAAGGGCCTTATAGTAAAGGAAAAAAAGGCTAAAACTTTATATTTTTAGAGGTATTTCATGATTTTTTACTATATTTTATCCCCATTATTGTTTTTTCAACTTAATTTTATTCGTTGCTGTCGTTCCTATCATTTTTTTTTCTTTAAAACAAAACTATAACAATACAAACATTCACGAAATGTTGATGGAGTTCTTATAGTAAAGGAAAAAGAGACTAAAACTTTACATTTTTAGAGGCATTTTGTGATTTTTTACTATATTTTATCTCCATTATTGTTTTTACAACTATTTTTGATATATTTTGACTAGTTGCTGTCGTCTCTATCAGTTTTTTCTTAAAAATAAAACTATAACAATATAAACATTCACGAAATGTAGAAGGAGTCCTATAGTAAAGGAAAAAGCGGATCAAACTTTATAGTTTTATAGGCATTTCGTGAATTTTAATATATTTTAGCGCGATTATTGTTTTTTCAACTATTTTTGAGTTATTTTTAGTAGTTGCTGTTGATCTTATCAGTTTTTACTTTAAAGGGATCCTATGATAAAGGAAAAAAAGCCTGAAACTTTAAATTTTTTAAGGCATTTCGTGATTTTTAGCATATTTTATCTCCATTATTGCTTTTTCAACTATTTCTGGCTTATTTTTACTAGTTGATGTTGCTCCTATCAGTTTTTTTTTCTTAAAAACAAAACAATAGTAATACAAACATTCACGAAATGTTGATGGATACTGTTTCGATCCGCAATATTTTAAAATTTCAACGGTTTTTGTATTTTTTTGTAAGTGAATTTTGATGCAAAATTGATAAAAAAGCAAACTATGTTTTAACGAATTTTAATGAAAAAAGGCTGGAAAAATTGATGGTATTTTGGCTCACGAGGCCAAAGGTGATCGCTTAAATCGTCAAATAGTATTCGCCACTATTTAATCAAATTGTAACCCTTTTTTTGCTAGTTTGCATCATTTCAAATATTTTTTCGATTCTTCAATACGCTAAAATCAGTGGCGTCCAATGTATAAGGGGAGAGAGGTGCTGAGTATATCAAAACATGAGAAGAAGTTATTAATAAACATTGACTGTTCTTCTATTAAATAGAATCTGAATAAATGCATTTAAATTTGCATTGTTTCGTATACTTACAAGTCCAAGGTTTATTACTATTGAGCAAAATCATAAAATCATATGATGAATTAATATCGAATCATGTTGTTAAATTCGCTTACATAACTTTCATATTATTCGGATTGCGTAGGGATTTCGATGGCAAAGAAACTCGTTTGAAGTTTTTCCGTGAAAGGACAAAAATGTAGATATGTTCGTTTGTGTTGGCGCAAATATGTTTAAAAAAGAAGCGAAATTGAAAAACCATGATACAAATCAATAACCAGCTATTTTCGCTGCTGCAAGACGAACGTTATTTCTTTATCAAAAAAAGCAGCTGCGTTTTGCATTGCAGGAATTCTATCCGGCAAAAATGTCAGCAAGCAAAATAATCTTTATTATTGCAATAAATTTAAATTTTCATTATTAATAAAAATGTTTATTGTGTGGGCTTCATGTCACGATTTAATTTAATATTAGAGCAATGAAATTTTCATATCGCTAAAAAAATGACGCTTTACGATTATGCTTGTTATTTAATTATAGCCCACACTACTATACAATAACGTTAATTAGTGGTTTCATTCCGAATAAAAAGAGCGTTCCTAAAACAACATGCGTAAGTGCTTAGTTAGTTAGAATATGATAGGATGTGCGTTTTGGGACATAAGGATATCATCTGGAGTTGTGCTAAAGTTAGTACATAAGCACGCCGGTAGCAATCAAAACGTCATCGCAATCCGGCTAGATTTCCTGTTTGCTGTCATCCGATTTCATCTCGCGCACACAATCGAACCATTTTTCCTACATGTGCGTAATTGTTGACAATTCGCAATATTGTAGCGTAGCTGCATATATACGTGAATAATAATCTTGTACACGGCGGATATTAATTAACCTGCATTTTCGGTTTGCGTTAGAAAAACACGACGACGGGTGTGTAGTGAGCGCGTGCGCTGAAAATATTCACGTGAAGCGCGGCTATGAAAATCTCGCCTCCACTACTCCTACACAATAACTCGTGCCATTCGCATTTCAACATTTGCTGAAAGCTTATCCATCGAAAAAAATCCAAGTGCACACAATTAACACCATCGAAATCGTATATTCCAGATATGGAACAAATCGCGCATCATTCCGTTTTGCTAAAAAAGTGCTTCGATTGAAAGTGTTGCTGCGCATTTTTTTTATTAAACAAAGATTTTTTTATTGCATCGGTGAGTCATAATTCTTAGTTTACATTAAAACTGCGAGTAAAAATAACCAGCGATTAATTAATTTGCAAAATGGCGATTTTTGCAAAAACAATTATGTAATTTGTTGATAATAACATTACCTATATTTATAGAAAATAGTCGATTGCCGTTACTCGCATAATACATATAATACATGGAAATCGACGAATTTTGATTTATAATATATCGAAAGGCATTTTGAAAACACGGCACATTTTTGTTTCGTCGCTGTCGCCGCGATTATAAAATGCAGACGTTTTTGTTATAATTTACAATGGAAGCACGTTCCTGGTAACAATAACGTCTTTTTGTCGAAACATGTATAATGATAATAACGTTCGGCTGGAGAGAAAAAAATATACGCGCACGTTAGTATACAACAACTTTATTTTCAACGATGCATGAAGTATATTTTAAAATACAATTTATACTTGTTCCTAACTATCAAATGTGCATACAAAAATAGATTTTATTATATCGAGATACGATTTAATGAAAATAATCAAAATATTTGTTAATGCGTCACTGCAGGCATTAAAGTAAACTGCAATTTTATGACTTTGTCTTCAAATCTATGCTACATTTTTGTTTAAATTGGAAGATACGGAAAAGTTAATAAATAAGATATAGCAGGCAATAAAATTGAATTATTTTTAATAAAACGCATATGAAAATTTTTTTCCACCCCATAAATTTAAGGGATTAGTGTGGGAATTACAGATCTATATTAAATCTTGAATCGTTGAAAGTTTTATGGTAAACATTTTTCAAATATCAAAAATGTTTATTTTAATTGAATTATTGTCGAATTCTTCACTCAATAATGAATTTTGTAAATAATACGTTTGTTTTAATCCATAAATTAATTAGCCAATCACATTAAAGTATTCTTATCACATTTACGTCTCAAAATCATTATTATTATTTGTAATTTAATTTGAAATATGGTTGTCGCTGTTTTAATAAGCATGAATACGACTTTAGAATGAATTTGTTTTCTTAAATAATAAGTTTACAGGAAGTTTAGATTAAAGCTCTTGAATGAATCGAGTCTCAGTAAATTTAAATTTCTTGGAATGTCTATTTAATACATATTTTGTAACAACAACATTTTATTTTGACTGTACCCAGCGAGAGTCATTATTAAAACACAAATCGTCGTTGAAATTCATACCTACCATTACAAATAACTATATTGTTTTAATATTAGGTAAAAGTTGTTTTGACAATTATATACGCAGCCTATTTGGAATGCGCTTAATATTCTAATTTATTACATTTTCGTAGATTTATTGATTCTGAATGATTGATGACATCTCAACTGCTGAATGTTTAAATGCCTGTGAAAACAATTTCTGCATTTTTTACATTATCATAATCAAATAATTCACATTTTTATTGATAAGAATTTATAATGAAATTGTAAAGAAAGAAAAAATGTAAACAACAAGAATCGTTTTAGTAGGTTTCGAATTGATAAATTTATAACAAGTTGTAGTTTTACGCAAAATATTTAAATAAGTTTGCATGTCTATTTCAAATTTCAAACCATTTTTTTTAATAAAAAAAAAACAAATAATGAATCTTTTTAGTGGGTTTCGAATTAATAAATTCATTGTATGTATGTATTACTACAAGTTTTAGTTTTACGCGAAACATTTAAATATTTTTTTTGTTCTTGCTGCATAATTTATAATCCAAACAACACTTATGCAGTTTGAATATTTATTAATGAGCAACCGAAATTAACTTTTCATTCATTGTATGTATTATTGGAATTAAACTCGCATAGTTGATAATTTACGACTTCTGGTATCTCATTCAGCAATAGTAATTAAATATAACTTTTACAACTTGATGTCATTACATAAAATAACATAATGCTAAATTAACAGTTTAGTTGTTGTGTGTGTGTGTTTTTTTTTAATATTTTACTTAGAATTGTTTCAATGTTGTAAATTGTGCATTGTTTCATATATAATTACAAAATGAATCACGATTTATGTGTTTTTCGAGCTGATAAGACTCGCTTCTATATGTGTATTAGCAAATTATTCATTTCTCAATGTCGCATGATTTCTAAAAAATTAACGCGCTTTATCAAGATGCGAGTTGAAACAAAATGTTGTTGGAGGATTCAAGTTGATTATTTTACTGTCATCCGACCGACAAGTGCCTGTAAATGTTTCTTCAACATATTCTATGTATCCATTCACACGTTCTTATTATTTACAAGAGATAAACATATAGAGCTCGCACTCACGTGTGTGCGTGTGTGTGTGTGTGTATATGTGTGCGTGCACTCTTCTCATACCTTTTTTCCCCGAGCACCTAAATTTATAAAAGCAAAATAAACGGTGTGGATGTGGATGATGTTTTACCGAAAACAAATAAAAAGAAAATAAAATCGTATACTATTTTTGAATACCATTTTTTTGGTGATTTCTAAGATTTCGCTGCTAAATTTAAGTAGCAGGTTAATGATATTAAAATATTTGTGAACAGATTTGAATATTTGCAGCAGCAAATATAAATTTACAGGAAGTAGGCTACGTATTTTATACAAATATCAAATAAATTTAGTAAATTTAGAAACATAAATTTGTATTGTCTTAAAAATATTACTATTAATTAAATATTATTTTTACATCTTGTCCATGACGATTTAATTGATTTATTAGGTGCATGTCATTAATAGTATTTTTATTTGCTTTTCTTGAGTACCATTACTTCTTTATTTTCTTTGTTTTCTAATGATCGAACTTATTGACAGTATTTGTATACTAAATGCAAAATCTGTATATATTTGCCAAGTCTATAAACTATACAAAGTTCTACAGGTATATATATTACGTTTTTTAATTATGCGGATAAAGTACGAATTATTAAACCCTTATAAAAAAATTTACACTTTACGCTAGTGGCTTCCAACATGAGCCCTAAGTAAATCATTTTCAAAGGGGACGTGATATGGTATAAAGCAAATGTCGTATATTTTACTGTTTAACCATAATAATCAGCAACAATTTGGGCAAATTTTAATTTTTTATTAAATTAAACCATTGAGTAAGAATGTTATTATTATTTAATACTCAATGATTAAACTCAATAAATACTTTAAAAACTTTGAATTTTGTTTCAATTCCCGCTCATTTCTATGAATAAAGATTGGAAACCACGACCTTAAGCGAGTCAGTCGTAGTACGAAATTCTTCTCGTAGAATTTATTAATTACTACTCTATCATATTTTAGAAAGATGTAAGTTATTTTTACTATAGTATAATATTAATTCTACTCCATAGTGGTACTACAACTTTGTTATTTAGTATTTTATATTTATTATTATTTATGTAGATTGCAATTGGAACCAAGAGATAGATGTATTATTTTTATAGCAATTTCAAATTTTCTATGGCAGGATATTCTGTTTTCGTAACTCGCTATGTATATATAGTTTTGCTCGTTATGTGGATCACACGTTTTAAGGGGTTTGCATGTAATTAGCATCAATTTGAAATTAAAAATTAAAATATTAATTAATTAATTAATATACCTGCGCATTACAAAAATTACTCTATAAAAGATTTCGAATCTAATAACATAGGAGTTTATTTTGAATGCTGCCGAACTTCATTTTTCGTAGTTTACTATAAAAATCTTCCCCATTTGAGGTAAATACAACATCATCAGAGACAACATTCTTTTAAAAACCTTCAAGGGATTTCTTAATATTGAATACATAACAATTTCAAAACAAAACACGTTTCTACGAGTGTTATATCAATCTGTTTTGTACCAGAATTCTTCCAAATTTTGCATCAAGTGAAAATAAATAACTTTGAAAGTGATTTCAGTCCAATTATGTAGATAAGTTAGTCACGCTTAATAACTACTACTATATCTTAGTGGGTATTATAAATTGACTTCTCTCAGACAACCGTAAATAGTTTTTAAGTACATTGAAACACAAACCTTTTTAAATTGCAATAAATAAATAAATCAATGAACTTAGTCTACTTTTATGGTTTACAATTATACGAATCGTTAATTTTGAAAGCACCAATTTGTGGTAAAATAATACATATTAATTATTTAATAATTCCTATTATTTAAATAGGACTTAAAAATGTTAAGCTCTTAGTTACCCTTAACCAATAATAATTTTATATTGATTGAAACGTAAACCCTTTGATATTCCAACTCAAGTATAAACGGACTTAGACCACTTCCATCTAATCTCTGCTGGCCTGGAAATAAGTACATAAATTATTGTAGCTAAAAAGATGGTAATCAATTTATAAAGAAAAGTGTTAAATTTCTTCGAAATAATTAATTTAGAGATTCATCTTTCAAGCGTTTCCTATCCATATATGTTATAAATCATTTATTTTTATGCCATAAATTTTATTTTGTTTTCAACTTAATTGAATATGGCTAAATTTAACTCGGTGCTAAATTAGTATATTTTCGATTCAATTAAAGTTGCGTAAAAAAACTATTGAAACACATAAAAAGATTAGATTATTATTAGAATTGAAAATTTAATTAGTATTAATATAAAATACGTCGCAGTGCGGACTTTGCTAATTTCGTAAATTTTATTAAAATGTATAATTATCACTCGAGTTATAAAAAAAATGTAACATTAACTTTGACACGATCGCAAATTGAAACACGTGCTGGTGATTATAATTTTAATGAAACTTTCTTAAAATTACATAAAATTGATCCACTTTTAAAAAATATTGATTAACAAGCAATTATGTCCGAGTATTTTTCTCGTTTCGTATGTATAAAATATAAAAGTTGACAGAAACGTGAAGCTCTCAAATGTTATGAAACGCTAAAAAGCAATTATTTTTGAAATATTACGTCAATTAAATTCACAAAAATAAAATGTTTATGCATTTTATTAAGAATCGTCTAATATTATTACATCTTATATTTCTAGATATGATTTGATTTGATATAAATTTGTTATATAATTAATTGCTTACTTGTATATGAATACCGAATTCGCATACATATTATAAATAACTAATTTCCTTATTTGTAATTTTCCATGTTGTTAATTACATTACAATTTCGATCGGTAAGTTGCTTTATGAAGAAATAGTTAAAATCTCTATTAAACATTTTATGTTTTTATTAGCGCAATAAAATTGAAAATATGTAACTGACAAGTAAGATGCAAAAAATTATTCTTATATATACGAGATATTGTATATAATAGAGTATGGCAAAAACCTATGATATTGATGAAATATTTTTTTCATAAACTCGAGATATGGAAAACTATGACATATGAAATCTCTTCTGTATTCCACTTTTTATATAAGATACAAAATGTGCGATTTTATCAGTAGGTATTGTATATATAGTATTGAAAAAGAAATGGATGTTGTTTCGTCTAATTTGGATATTGAATTCAATACGAAATTGATTAAATGAAACATTCTGACTTTTACGAACATACTTCGAATAATTCAATACAACTCTGCATTTAGATTATGATTCACATTCTATTTGTATAAAAATATTTACTTCCTTTTGCGCTTTTTTATATTATATATGTGGAATTTCTTGAAAGAAATTAACATTCAATAAATGCAATACGAGCAGTTTTGCAACAATTTATTTCTCAAGAGCGCGAATATTTTTATTTTTCTATATAAATGCGGTTTAATAGAATAAAAATGCATTGGAGGAAAACCAAGAAAAGCACTTTATAACTGCTGCGCGTAAAGTGAGTTTTTAAGCAGCAGGGGTTGTTTCAACATGTAGAGCGAATACTACGTGCGCTAATTTTTTTTGCCCCCTTATATACAATCGCCTTGCTACCTACCGAGCTAAATAGATTTTCGATAAATCCAATTACAATCACCTTGCGCAATTTCGTTATAAAAATATGACATTCGAGCAAGCATATAGTCATATATATAATTTGCGTATTGCTATCGAATCTCATTAATAGTTGCAAATAAGCCTAAAATTACTTGTACTTTAATGCACAATAATTATACCTTTATGTTGAAACTTAAAATTGATACTTGAAACTGTTTTGAACACTATAATGGAATTCATATTGAAGTCGGAAATTTATATTCCAATACACATTTAAATAAACAAAGTTAAGACGTGAATGAAATTTTGGCCTTCCAGAGAATGTACAATAGATTAGAAATGGATGATTTTACGTCAATAATTTTAGATGGAAGGAGATTATACAGTAAAACACTGTTACTTAGTTATAGCTATACGTTTCAGCCATGGTTTTTGGCCATCCTCATTCATCCTTATTGTAATTCTGGTAATTTTTAATAGAATATGCTACTGAGGATGGCCAAAAACCATGGCTGAAACGTATAGTTATAACTAAGTAACAATGTTTCACTGTATAACCTCCATCCATCCAAAATTATTGGCCTAAAATCATCCTTTTTCTAATAAACAAAGTTAAATAGATATTTTTGCTTCCACTTTCATAGCGCATCATTTCTTTTACCATACTATATATCTTTAGATAGTTCAATATGCTTGATAATTTAACTGATGAACTAAATTTAGAAAGAATGCAAAGAGTTTTGCTGAAATGAGCGAAGTTTGTGAGAGCTAATTTGCACATTTTTCTTCTATGGCTTGTTAAATCTTTTTAACATTCCAAATATGGCTATTTATATCATACATATATATATATATATATATATATATATATGTATGTATATAATACCATGATAATTTATTACCACCGCGCTATTTACTCAACTCTTCAAAATGTAAAACAACTCGTCATATTGAATACAAACAACATTTTTCCAATTCCACAAAGGCAAATGTCGTCTTCATCTATAATTTCGATTTTCATTAGCGGAAACTTTATGGTAGATACGTAATATAATTGCATACAGAGAACAAAGTTTGTTACGTATTGCAAAACAATAACGCGTATATATAAATTAATTTATATATTTGCTTATAAATAGATTTAAAAACAATTAGTTATTAAATTTAATTATACGAGTAGGTATGTACTTCAAGTTTGATTTATGTTTTATGTTTTCTATAACAAGTTTTTAATGGAATTGTTGAATATCATAGGTGCGATTAGCGGATTATAAAAGTAACTAATTTCAACTTTCAACTAGGTGTCTTTTATACTATTTCATTTTGATACTTCAATATACTGGGTGTTTCCATGAAGATTGGGGAAGTCAAAATGGGGTACTAATTTCCGAGGCCAAGAACTATGAAAAGGCCCGTTAGGTTTTCTCTAATTTTAAATGATTTGAATATTCAAACGTCCTAAATCGTTAATATCATTAAGATTATTTTGCACAATCTATGTGACAAGCTGAATTATATTTATTATTTTTAAACGTCTTGCAATCAATGATGTTCTAGGATAAGAATTTAAGAATTTTATCTGTAGAAAGTAAATTAAGTAAGGAAATTAAGTTCAATGAAATTGCATTTGCTAAGGAAAACTAATTTTTAAATAATCTATATGTTTTTAGTAAGAGTTATGAGTTCCTATTAATCTACGTTACTTGTATTTATTTTCTCCTTTATCGTCTTTCTTGCCACGTTCAAAAATGTTGTGATTATAAATCCCTGAAGAATATAGCATTGCAAATTACGTTTACGAAGCGAAAATTGCAAAAATATTTGTGACGCAAAATGCAACAAAAAATGAAAAAGCATATATATTTCTTTGAAGTATTACGATTGATTGTAATAAAGAAAATGCATAACATTTCAAGGTCCGAAATGCAGCTACGAAAAACTTTTTTCGCAATAGTTTAAATTTTCTATTGTAAGCTGTAGTAAAAAATAAACAGCATGTATGTATGACTAGCAAACCGATAGTAGATGTATATGCATCAAATTGCATTCAGCTGTTGAACTCGTTTTCCTATCCTCTTTTCATGATTTGCGACCCCCATGTGATTCTTGATCTGCATGCTTATAGGAGGGTTTTTGGGAATATTCCATAGAGAATGCATTAGAATAAAGTTTTTTCACCAAGTTAGCAATCAATCCTAAACGGACTCATTTGAATAATCCACAGCAGTACATAATATTGTAATCATGAGACTAAAACTAGTTAATTAGGCCTACTAGGCCAGAAGTAGCTTTAGGTGCTTCCCTATATTTATATAATTGTGTATGTAATATGTTTTTAAACTCTTCTCAATAAACATTTCATACATAATCTAAATGCTGCCTACTTCATTCTCTAATTGGGGGTCTAATTTTGAAAAACTCTGTATACAAGTAGATAGTTTGAATTCACAATAGTTGAAATTTTCTATTGTAAGTTATAGTAAAAAAATAAAAATACACGAATGTGACTATATAAATGACGAACATGTAGGTGAATGTGCATGCATCAAATTGCATTGAGCATCTATCTATACCATTTTTGTTGAACTCGTGCTCCTATCCTATATTCATGATTTGCGACCTCCATGTTCCGTAGTCATTCTTAATACTTATAGTGACAGCTACCATCGCTGTAGGTCCAACTTGGTAACACACTGTATAAATGGGAAAATTACTATGTTCTACATATAAGTAGAGAGTCTTAATTCACAATAGTTTAAATTTTCTATTGTAAGTTATAGTAAAAAAATAAATAACATGTATGTGATTATATAAATGACGAACATGTAGGTGGATTTGTATGCATCAAATTGCATTGAGCATCTATCTATACCATTTCCTATATTCATGATTTGCGACCTCCATGTTCCATAGTCATTCTTAATACTTATAGTGCCTGCTATCATCGCTGTAGGTCTAACGTGGAAACACACTGCGTAAATAGGAAAATTACTACCTATATTCTACATATAAGTAGATAGTTTTAATGCAATTAGATATCTATAATCTTAGAATTTTCATTATGTTACAAAATGAGTAAAGTGAAAAAATATGATAATTGGTAGGAAATCTATTTCAAGGCGTCGTTACGCAATAGTGCTTAGTGAATGACAATAACGTTGCACATTAAGTAATTATTTGTTATAATGCCATGTTTTATATATATTTATATCCACATCTACCCATACACACATACACACACACTCACACACATTCGCATTAGTTCCACAATGCAATTTACAAAAGCATCGTGTATGGTAATTAAATGGATGTTTAGTCTACCTTGCATCTTAGCACTTGTGAATGTGTCTTTTTCCGCTTTGCTGCCGCTGTATCAGAGTTGCCAGCAGAGAGGAAGAGGCTGCTGCACAAGTTTGCTACACATCTTGAGCACGCAGTCACCACCATCATCATCATTATTATCAATTTATTTTTTACAGGTGTATATTAGTTGTAAGCGTATTAGATCATATTTGTGACGTCAATAACATCAAATCCCATGCGTTAATTTTAGATCAAACGATTTGAATCCCTCTCTCAGTTTTAGTAAGTACACTATTTATATTTATATTAAAAATCATTTTGATAGAATCGAAAATTGCTGAAATGTACCATAATGTTTATTACTATACTTAATCCATTTCAATAAATCTATATTTCTTGTTCAATTTTTCTCACTTGAAATGTTTTCCTCTCTTTACACAAAAAGCATTTTATTTTCAGTTATACATATATAAATTGAATACATGCGAAATGCGTATATTGCACTTTTATATGGCACAATTTGTATCTTGTATAAATGTATGCAGACTGAATGAACATGTGTAATTGTAAATAATAAATACCTTTCGAATACCTATAAAAACTAAATAAAATCTTAAAACATTAATTTAAGAGTCAAATTACAAGGTAGTTAAAGAAGATTATAATATTTTTAATAAAATAATGAATAGTAGAATTGTCAATTCAATTACTTAAATCCATCATCAATCTTATACAATCTTGATACAACCCAATAATGTATGTAGGTAATAGTTAAATGCATATTTTAAATAAAGGCAAATTTTTATTATTGTAAATAATAATTAATGCCATTCCAATGATTGCCTATAAAAAACTAAATAAAATCTTAAACATGAAGTTAAGACACTAGTTTATGAAGGCATTAATATTTTTAATAAAATAAAAAAAAAACAGAAAACAAACTACTATGCTACCAAAATTTATTAGTTCAGTAATATACGTTATCTGGCAAATTTTCTACCAAAAAGTCAGATAAATAATGAATTAATAAATCAGTATGCAAATTCAATACCAAATTACAGAAGAATTGGCAGTAAACTAATTAACTGAACAAGTATAATAGTTATTTACTTGATTACTTCGATTTGTGATAGATTATTGACTCAATAATTTATTAGGCTAACAAATTTAATAAACAAGTATGAAATACGAGTAGAATTGCGAATTCAATTACCTAAATCAGTCATCAATCTTACATTTTTTATTACAATCTTGATACAACGTAATAAAGTCAGTATTTTTTGTGGGTATGTAAATAAATTTAAACATTAATTTAAGAGTAAAATTACGAACTAAGTTAATATTATTAATAAAATAAAAAACAAGCAAATAAAAGGCCAGTTTTATAAGCGATAAAATAAGTTTACCTACTATCAAAATTTATTATTTCAATGTTATCCGGCAGATTTCTCTACCACAAACATCAAATAAATAAGGAATTATTAAATTAGGCCTTAAAAGTACACAAATCCAATACCAACTTACAGATAAGTGGCAGTAAACTAGTTTTTCTGAATAAATAGTTATTAACTTGATTACTTCGATTTGTGATACCTAAGTATGTAAAATTATTGACTCAATTATTTGTTAGTCTAACAAATTTACTAAACAAATAAGAAATAATAGTAAAATTGCGAATTCAATTATCTAAATCAGTCACCAATCTTACATTTTATTACAATCTTGATACAACGTAATAAAGTCAACATTTTTAGTGAGCATTTATTACAAACAATAAAGTATTTAAATGATTTTCTTACTTAAACCAAATATTTATTACTTACGCATTTATCATTACCTATAAGTACGTTAAAGCATTAACTTTTAGCTATACATTTAGTCTCACTGAGTATTTAGCGCAACTAGTTAAAGGAAGCTGTACGACGGCATTTATATTCTAAATAATTGATATAGACAACTAGTAAAACTTGGATAATTACCACGTATAAAGAGTATGTATGCGGCTTGAAGGAATATTAAATCGGAGCATTTTAATTAAACTATTAGAACTTATTGAGTGGGTATATTAAACCGTACGTGCAGACGCGCCATATAGGTGATGTTATGTAGAATAATTAAAAGTTTAATTTTCTGGAGGAAATAGATTATTACGCGAATCTGCAGCAGCTAAAGCGTTCGGAGATTGCGTTCGCGTAAAATTAGAACCTTGATCGGTTTTGTATATAATTATGCATAGGCAACTATTACAGAATAAATCAAAATTAAGATGTTGTCTTTAAGAAATTGTGCCTGTTTAGATAATTATAACACTTTAATTTCATTTAACTTATGATATATTTAGATTGCGGTTAATTAATCATATGCGTATGCAAAATGTTTTATTATTATACATAACATAACACATACAAGTAGATACATATGCGTAATTTTTGTTAACGATAGGAATAAGTTATAATAAGCTGCTGTGCTACGCTTTGCAACATTTTATTTATTTAAATAATATCACAAAATCGAATGCATAGCAATGTTGAATGTTTTAATTAAATGTTTACAAAAAAAAATGATTAAATTCAGAGTAGAGGTACAATGCTCGCGCTCGCTGTAAATAATTTTTCACAAGAATTTAATTAAATTGTAATTAGGTTTATAATGAGTTTTAACAATGTCGCAGAGGATGTGTTAAATTTCAATTGATTTATTCTTTTTTGGGACAAGATGTAATGGAAATTTAGACTCGTACATATTTGATAAGCTAAGCTTTGAAGTCGTTCCTATATATTCGCTTTTCTTTTGATTAATCGAACCATTGCGTTAGGAATGGTTAGTTAAAGTTCACTTGTTTGCTATTATGAAACTGAAAATATCAGACACGATTAAAACCGGTATAATACTACAATAATATAAAAACAATTAAAGTTCGTCTTTGCCATAATGGAATTTTCAATTGATTTTTAATTACATTATTACTAGTATTATATAATATAAATTATGATTCTCATTGTACATGTCTAATAAACTAAAATCGTGAAATTTATCGTGTTTGGTAAATTTTATGTACTTTTTCTTTCAAGGAAATAAGTTAAGTGAAAATTTTTCATTTAAAAAATATTTAAGCTATACGATAAAAGTTTGTTCATAAACAAGACCTATAGTCCAGGAAATAAAGCCGAAACAAGATTCAAACTTTTTCTAAATTTTTCCGCACATGTTATTACAATTTTTTTATTATGAAATATTATTCTAATGCAAATATTATATACTTAAAAATCATGGATAATTTATACCAATATGTGTTATTTATATTTACAATAGATCAATTTAATTTTGGGGTAAATCATAAACTGAAAAAGATAATACCTTAAATTTATTCTAGTAGGTATGTACGTACACATTAACTAGTCTTGGATTTATATGAAGTGATTGGTGTCGTAAGTAATTATTCTGCCTTATTAAACCATATAAAGTGCATTTACTTATACACTCTGTCAAACAAGTATCAGGAATTGATCATTTAGAAAACCCGATTCAAGATATTGTCAAAATGCTAGTTGTTGCTAAATTTTTAATATCCATACTGACCTGCAATTTTATGACCATATGCCAATCAATTTGTTAACAGCACTTGTTTTAATCAAGTGTTTCAAATGCGTATTACAATTTTTACAAATGGATACAGTTATTGAGCAAAGAATTCGTCTACAATTTTACATTGCAAATAGAAGTTCATTTGCTAAATCGCTAAAAATGTTACATACAATTTACATTGAATTGACTTTATCAAAAACAAGAAATACCATACATTCAGAAGGGGGTAAGATGTGATACAAGAATGGCCTCGCTCTAGCGTGCCATCAATGACTTCAACTGAACTTAGCATCATTCGTACACTCGGAATTGTTGCCAGAAAGACAGACGACAAGTAAAGAATAATATTTAAGCATAACATGGTGTTTAAAGTTGCAATTTAGTAAAAAATGCAGGTTTATGGAGTGAGAATGCACGGATTCTCCCCCATGATAAAGCAACCTCTCATTTTAACTGAAAAATAAAATAGCTAATCCTATTACGAGGAAAATACTATTGTATCATTATTTCATTTGGATATTTAATCATTAGTAAATACAGGTAAAGGGATTAAATATTTTTATGGCCAATCAGTTGGACATAGCATTTTCGATTTTGACTATAGCATATGAATATCGGTTTCAGTGACCTTTATTTGGTTATTTGCGAACTTCCCCAACATATATGCAATAAATTCTTTTATTCCAATTTTCTAAAACAGTTATAATCAGTGTCTTTGGCAATTTGAATTATACACTTATCTACATTTCTCTAATAACTATTACTACTATATTTTTACTCAACAATTAATAATTGACAAATAAGTTTCGAAAGAAAAATCGAAATTCGCCCTCTAGAAACACAAAACTTTTCAAGATATATTTAGAAAATGCTTCAAAATAAATGTTTCTACCAAAATTCAATTTGTTTGAATTTTTTCAAAGTCAAACTCATTATTTCCACATCTATTACTACTAAAATGATTAAAATTACTAAAATTAGAAAACTTGAAAATCAATTTTAGCATAGATATTGTATTCTGTAAAGATAAATACAATTATTGTAGTATGTACAATAGAACAGTTTTAACTTGAAGAGGTGGTATTTATAGATTTATCAGAAAAAAATAAACGTAGTACAGAATCGTTAATGTCACAAATATCAAGAAACCTAAAAAAGAGAATGAACTACAGTATATATATACACACAGATAATGCGTATTTGATGTTGAAAAATATTTATAATATCTAGTTTTTATTAATTTCAATTCACTTAATTTATTCACAGAAATTCAAACGGAGTACTATAAGTGAAATATCAAGACAGAATTAAGCGACCTACATTCTGTATCAAACACTATCCACGCCCGCTGATTTTTTTTGTAGATAATCATTTAAAAATAAAATTGTAAACAGATGCATATCGAGAGACATGTGGAAGCAATTGTATTTAGTGATTTACTGGAAAAGTGTTTCGTTGTGCGCTTTTGTAACTAAACTAACATGTGCATAAAAATAAACCCGTACATATTTTTCTCTTGGGTGTTCGAGTGAGACTTTTAAATCTATCCAAAGGACAAATAAAGCAATTGCAATAACATTTATGAATTTTGGCATCATCCACAAACGAATTATATATGTATTATTATATATAAATCATTTCATTCGCATGGTATAAATGAACATTTTTATATAGATTTTATGGATGGATTTTCCCACTGTATAAATAATATCACAAATATGTATCAGTCTATTATTAGAACTAATTAAATAATGTTGATGTTAAATGGCTGGAAAAGATATGAATTTATGTAAATATTTACTTTTCAAATATACAACTGTAGTTAATTTTTAAGTTTTAGAAAGCAACCCCTTCAATATCATTATACATATAGGCAACACTGGGCAATATAATGAATCAGCGGTGTGAAATTTAGGAGTCGATCTTATGTCATTTTGTTTTATTGATTTCAAAAATAATAACCTAATTGCTGAATTGACTCTACTTTTAGTGAAACAGGGTATCTCAAAAGAAAGAAAATAAAGGCTTTTTCTATATTTTCAAAAAAAAAACAGTCGGACAAGTCAGCATTATTTTAATATAAGAAATACTACTGTGTCCAAAAAGTAAGACCAATTTTCAATTTAATTAGCCCAGGTAAACCGTGCATCAATTATATCTTTTTATAACTTGTAAGCATTGTAAGAACAATTTTCATATCAAAGCTTTCATTATAGTTTTTTTTACGTCTAATGTTATACGACGCTAAAAGTGCACCTGGCGATTACACAATATTGAGCAAAAAGGTTGCATTAAATTTTGTTTGGGGAATAAAACTTCGAACGAGAATCAACCCTTGCCGACGTCAAGAAAACCAAAGAAATTGTACTTGGCTTTCTAAATACTTCTGTTCGGAACTTGTTAGTATGTCGAAAGAGTGCTAATATCATTTTGGAAGATATTTTGGGCCTAAAACCTGGAAATTATTGAATAATGCCATAACCTTGACAATGCACCTGTCACAATGCACTCATTCTTGGTGACTATTACCAAAAATCCTGTGCATATCGAACCACAGCTACCGAATTCGTCTTATTTTGTACCGTATCATTGATGACTATCCTAGAATCTTAAAAGATCACTGTGGAAAGGCTGTTTTGGGACGATAGAAGAGGTGAAGCATAATCGCCGCATGCACTTATAGTGCCGTATAACATTCGACGTAAAACAAAAACTAATAAATATTTTGACTTAAAAAAATTGTTACAGACGTTTATTACAATGCTTACCAAGTATGAAAATTTTTTTATTGATGTACGATTTGTCTGCGCTAAGAAAATTAAAAATTGGTCTTACTTTTTGGACACAGTAGTAGATAAATTGGATACAAAAAAATCCTTCAACAAAGAATCATTTTGAATCACAAAAAAATGTTAATAAAGGATTTTAAATAATATTAGGCAACAATAAATTAACAATGCAGCTGATAAATGTTAATTTTTTTTTTTTGATTTAATAAAGTTCATTATTTACTGCACAATACTGCAATATTAAAAAATTCCATAAGTATATTTTTCTGAAATAATATCGTATGTATTACATTACATTACAACAAAAATATTTGCTATAGATACTGATTTATTAAATTGATTATTATGATTGTTAAATTAAATCAAAAGTTATCACAGCAAATAATGCGATAAAATAATGTATTGTTTATTGTACCTATAGAAAATGATAGAATTATTATTTATCTATTATACAGCAATTATCCTATCCAACAACAATTTTATTGAGAATGTTAATCAAATAGCAAAGTTTAATTATTACGATCCTCACTTATACAATCTATTATTATCTGTTAGATTGAAATTAAATTTCTTTTAAAACACGCCAGTAGGTATATACTCTATGGTCGATATTTAAATCAAATTAAGCGTATATTTAATTGGCCTTTGGTGCAATAATTTAAAGCCCTGAAAACCGAAATCAATTAACACAATAATGTCATTTATCAGATTTAAAAGCAGTAATTTGATCGCGTTTATGTTTAGTTAATTAATTAATTACTCAAACACTTGTTATTAAGGTTGGATTGCCGGATTTCATTTGTTAAATCTCTTACGTTAAAAGAAGTAATAATTTATTACAATAATTGTGAATGATTTATTATCCATTATGACTATCACTATAATACATTTTGTTAAAAATCAACAATATATCTACCAATTATTTAAAATGTCAACGACAAACCTTTAATCTCCGGTAAAAAATGTGCATTTAATTATTGATTGAGTTTGAATTCATATATTAGGTATATATTAAGCTCTTTTAACTTTTCACATAAATCGGAAATTATCTTTCTCTGGCAAACTTCTCGAATAAAAGTGTAATTCGTCACTTTAAATATCGCAATACAGTATTCTAATTTATTGATCACTTTTAGATTTGCTTTTTGATATCAAAAACGGTTGTTATTAGCATCACATCAATGATGTATTTCAGTATACCGATTCTAAAAAGCAGCAGCGATTAGTGACAATTACACGTTAATATTTAAGAGTGCGTCTGATGTATTTAATAGACTTCAATTTGGCGTTTAGAGCGGTGTTCTTCAAACTGTGTATGTGTGATTCAATTGCAGATAATACAAATAGCGAAAAGTAAATAAAAAATTATATTTTTTCTAAGAGTGAGATGGGATTTCCCATGAAAATATGGTAATTCTAAGCTAAGGAATCTGCGAGATAACATATTTGGAATAGCTCTGTTCTAAAATATTAGAAATAATCAATTGAATTAAATTCTCTTGACGTAATTATCATATGGTTCCATAAATTTGCGTGTTCTAAGTTGAAATTGCTTACATTTGATTTAGGTAGTTAAATATCAAAATGCCTAGTACAGAAGCAATTGCGTTTAGAAAGTCGCAAACAAAATATTTTATCAATAACGATAACAGACTCAAAAGGTGTGAAATATTGAACATACAAGTGCTTGGGAACTATGTTGTTTTATGATTTCAAAATTATGGAATCAAAAATAAACAAAATATGCATAAATGCCATATTTTTATGGGCATGTTGTTCCAATTTGAATTAAAGAAGGAAATAATGAATTTGTTGTGAATTACAAAATATAGCAACTATATCTGGGCAAAAATTGAAGATGCCTATACCACATATTAAATAATTTATTATCTAAAATTTATTAATTTAAAATAAGTTATTAGCAACCGACATGGTGCTACTCACTTTGAATAAACTTTTATTCACATCTTAATTGAAAATAATAGATTACGTACAAGCATGACAAGAATTTTGAATAGGATAAAGTAATAACATTCACAAAGGTTACGCATAATATTTTATTCATAATCGTATATTATCGAATTTGGCACAATTTCTGACAATAGCACTAAAACAACTTTATTGAGTACATTTCGTACGGGCTGGGAAATGAGTTACTATTTCCAAGTATTTACAATATTTTGAAAAATATTATACATACATACGTCTACCAAATATTATACTTAGCAATAAGACCCAATTTTTACAGATATAAGCTCAAAAAGGACATTCGACCGCCTCTGGCAACTCTTTTCTCAAATTAAATAGTTTAGCAAAAATTGGTTACTACTTCGACATAATACAAGTGTTATAAACCGATTTTGAAACAAAAATGGTTACTGTAGAATCTACACACCACCTCCATGCATTTTTATTTAAACATGCTAATAGCTAATAGCATTTTACACTCTCTTAGACCGAAAATTAAATAATAATATTTATTACAGATCAATTGTTAATGTAATAGAATTTTGTTTATTATACATGTGCAATTTCAAAATATTTATATTTCTTCTCGAATAAGTAATTTAGGTATTAAATTTTATGTTTATCATATCCTTTTTCATTTATTTTTGCAGTACTTCACTTTACTTTATTTTGTTACGTTAAAATAACCTAGAATGAAAGTTATTTGATTATTTTCCGTGAACAACAAATGGAAAAAGTGAAGTGTCAACTTCAGTTTTAGCGTTTGTGTGTGTAGAGGAAGTATAATATTTGTTCAATATTAGTGTATGAAGACAACTATAGATTTGGAAAAAAGTCAGTCTTAAAAATTGTTTAATTTAATGTATGTTTAACTGGCTTTTGTATTGTTCTGGTTGGTTTAATAATTCTCATGCAATTTTCGCCTTATCTAAGTGTAACAAAGTAACTGATAAAAGCGAATTTTTTTACAAATGACGATTTGTTAAAATACAAAGCGTGTCGATGCAATAAAATAAAAAACTTGCACACACGTATTACATTTTTTTTAAACTTAAATGTTACACAAGTAAATTTAGGTTTTTAACATAATATGTATACAGTAGTACAAGGGCAATTCGTTTCAAAATCACATTTGTTAACCGAATCTTAGGATATAAACATTCCGTAGAGCGTTGATAACAATATCATAAGCATAATTACTCATTAGGTTTGTATCAATAAAATAAATTTGACTGATTTCTGACGAGTTGTCGATTTTACAATTCGCATGCCAATTGCCAAGCAATCAATCGGAAAATGACTTTTGTTGGGACATATTTCGACCGGTTTCAAATGTTGTAACAATGACGTTTTATCTATGACAATAATAGATCTGCGACCAATGTCGATTACTCACGATTTAAACGATTTGAAGTTCAAAATTATGTAAAAGCTGTAAAAGCAAATAGAAATATCACACTATTGCCGTTTATTAAACTTTAAGAAACAAAAATCCTAAAAAAATATGGTGATAATTCATCGTTACTCTTGACCAGCCACTAGTTTGATGAACTTTATGGGTTTGATCGTCAGACGACTAGTTGATAGTCAGAAATATGTTTATACAACTAATTCACGCGTCAAATCGCATGATGAGACGATTTTCGCTGATTTCTGACTAATAATCAATCAAATTTGTCCTGTTAATACAAAGCTATTATATGCAGACCAGAAAAGTTCGCTAACCGAATCTAGGTTAGTTAACCGAGTTAAAAAAGAGACCAAAACAAAAATTTGTTCGTTATTCGAGGTATCACTGTTCATATTCTGATGAAAGTTTATTAATTGTTTGTAATTAATGTATAATCTTTTCCCACATACATCAGCTTGAAATAATTAAAATTTAACTTCCAAAGCCACATTAAGTATATACCTATTTAATTGCGTTAAATAAAATTTGATGAAAAATCACGTTTGTATTAATTAATGTTATGCAGGAAATATTTTCAACTTTTTATTTATTTTGTTAAATAATGTTGTAATTTTCTGCTTCGTACAGAATGATGATAAAGTATAAATTAATAGTTTCGTACTTGAAAAACATTTTTTACATCTATAGCATAAATATAAAAAGTGCATTGAAATGTACATGGTTGCGTTAAAATTAGTCTAAATTTCCGGAATTTACCGTGACATAATTTAACAGTTCATACTTTTATTCTTATTTTGATTTCAAGTCATTCATATGAAAATAGAATATAACACGGAGGAGAGTTGCTATACGAAAAAAAAAACAAACGTAATCAATCACATGAAACGAAAACCACACATTTGTAAAATTCATTTATTTTATTAAATGCAGCAGCGCCAACATTCATGGATATTAAGTTAATTCAAAGTAATTAACTAATTACGCATTCTAAATAAATAATCAGTCTAGGTAGGTAGATAAATATATGTAGACAATAAAATTGCAAACACATTAGTTCCATGTTTGAATAATGCAAGTTTTAAATAAAACTTAGCCTAATGTTGTTAATTACTTGATAATGCGCTATCTTATCGCCTTAACGCGCAACAACAAATAACAACATTTGTATACGGTAATACAATATACAAACAAAACTCTTAGATCGGAGATCAATATATGTAATTCATGTTGTACGTGCAAAAACGCATAATATTATTTTAAAGAGCGTATCCAAGCATTGCTCACATCAAATACGTGCCTGTTGACATTATTTTAACAACGTCTTGCAATTTTATGCTATTCAAATGTTGCATATCATTGTACCATATACATATATATTTTTTTTCATAAATAATATATGTAGCTGTATGAAAATATTGCATAAAAATTACAACAACCATTTGGCACATTATCACTTATTAGCACAGAACGTTTCGATTAACTATCGGTAGGAAAGTACAATATAATACGACTTGCAAATTTGTAAACGAAAAATCAACAATCGAAGCAGGAAACCGAATGTATGATGAGGAGAAAACGCGGCCGGAAGACGCATTTCGCCTAATTTTGGATAGCACGCGGTGGTGATTTGATGTGCTCTGGAAATATTCCAAATCACTTAATCAAACTTGCAAACTGCGCTTGTGAGATTAAAGTGTTTCACATACATATAATTTTATTATTTATGAACTTCTATGTAGATTATTTATATTAAATTACATAAAAATTTTATTTATTATATGTATACGCATCTCGGCAATCGTAGTATTAAACTAATCAACAAGCGTCGTTACACTTTGATTTTGTTACGATCGTTTATTTGATATCAAAGTGCAAATAGCAAATGGTGATAATGTCAATAAAGCAGTGTTGTATTGGAATATATTTAATATTATAATAATATTTTCACTATTCGATAAATTTTGCGTCTGCATTATATTTTACACGATTCTATGCGTATTGTTATATTTAGCAATGCATCGCGAGCGAGAAAACTCACACAGGCAGTATGTGTAAAACTGCAAGCTATAAAATAAAACTTGTTTTAAAAATGACATCAAACACTATTAAAGTTTGTTATATAAAATAACTTTTTTATGGTTTGCTTATTATTTAACATCATTTCTTTTATTCACAATGACCACGTTGACAGGTTAATAATATTTTACATTATCCAACGAGGCAAATAATTCATTTCGAAGCGGATTAAAATATGTAAGTACCTACATGCAAATAAGTTTACTACGATACATGTATTCGTATTATTAATATTATCGAGACATTTAATCAGTGGGTGCGCTTTTGTAACAAAGCAGGTTAAGTTGCGTTTTTACTAACTAAAACATGTGCACTTTTCAATTATTCTAATCATTTTTGTTCCACACACACACTTACATGCACACATTTAAGTTTTGTTGAATTGTTGTTTTAGCAAATAAAATTCATTGTTTCTCAGAAAAATAAAACAATAAATTCGAAGAATTGTTTAGTCTATCTAAGTGTAATTATTGGTTCCAACATTTTCACTTAATTTAACAGCCTTAATGGATTAAAGCAAAGGTAATAAACGCATTTTACATAAAAAGTCAAATGAAAAAAAATAATAATTATCAATAAATGCTCAGTCATTAACAGCATAATAAGCACGTCCAGCCGCGTAGCTTAATTACAAACAATTTCACGCAAATTATTTCACCTTATTTGCCAAATGTTATGTTTCTCTCAAGAAAGAAAGCCAACCAACAGATCAACACTGTAATTAAATTGCTGTAAATGACAAAAATGTTTAGTAGCAATATCTATTTACAATTCAAATGATTAAAAAACGATGGAATTCATAAGTAAAATGTACAATAATTTTAAATAACTTATGTGATAAATTAATCAAAGCAGTCAAACTGCGCTCAATTGGATTTACTTAAAACTATCGACAATATTAGGTTGATTCATAATGATCCACGCTTAATTAGACAACATAATTTTATTATGAATATTATCTTTTATCTATTATGTTAAACTGCGTATTAAAATTTATACTCACTTTCGACATATTTTGTTCCACTACTACGAGAAAGATAAAGAGATACCCAATACGTATGTGATTTCCACAAACATTTTGGAGTTGTAAGAAAATAGCAAAAGGCACCTTGAAGGATTGGTAAACATTAGATCAGGTGACTCAAGACATAACAGTAATAGATCGGTGGTCACGAATTATTCTTGAATTCATCAAAGATGAGTGTAATTTTCGAGGTATAATAGATATCTTACTTCTGAATAAAAATTGCATATAATTATGCATAAAAATAAATTTAAATGTGTACAATGAATAAACCATAATACTGTCTTCCGCCTTTTGTAGTCTCATATAATAAACAACTTACAAAATATTCTATCGACAAGCATAAATTGAAAGATAAGATATAAAAGATAGTTGTATGTGTTACTTGGATAAATTGGTGGATAATATGCAATTTGTTTCTAAATAAATACTTATCTAAATTAGACACTATATGAAATATGATGTAAGTAAGTACATATAAGAAATGATAACCACCCGATACTTTGCAAATTGCTTTACACATAAAACCTTTGAAGTGTTTCATAATGAATTATAGTTACAATCATTGTAGTAATTAATTGTAAAACTCATATGCTTATAATTTCACGGTAAGATTAAGGAAAAACATCATTTATAACCCCGAACTCGAATATTTTACAATGAAATTAATAAAATAAGAAATTATATTAGGTATAGAAAACAGTTTATGAGAGAAGTTACCACGGTTTAACGAACTAGCATTAGTAAAACTATAAAATGTAACGCAATTTGCAAGAACGGGTGGGTCACCATATCCAAGCTACTGCCTTGCTTTATAATTTGTTTAATTTTAGGAGAAAGCACTCATTGCAAGAAGCTGCTGGTTGTATTTAAATGGGATAAGCAAATCATTGAAAATTGTTTATAATGAAGGACATTTACACGTACCTACATACATTCGGATTGCCATCGAAACTTCTAAGATACATCACGTTATTTATAATCTAATGGAAATGCACATTGGCTGCTTCGAGGGTCATCATTGGCTGATAAGTGGCAAACTGTAATTAAAAAAATAGTTAGATGGGTACATTTACTTAATAGCAACGTAAATCCAGGCTGTTAGATTAATCAGTTAAAAATTCTGAAAATTATCTAATAAATGCTATTACTATTTACTTTGTACTAAAAAAACTAAAATATAATAAATAGCTAAAAAATATAGTTACTACATCAGGAAAAGTTGATCAAGCAGTAGGTTTAAAGATCATTGAAGCTCTTTTCATAAATAGCATATATCTATGTCTAAGTAGCAAATAAGTATTAAATTATATGTCAAGTAATATCCTATACAGTATATTTAATTGATTCCACTAAAATTCTGTACTTTTAAATCCGCATCAATCGGGATTTACCGTATATACCTACCTACAAAAATTAATATGGTTTATGAAAAAATTATCTAAAACTTTTCTTTATTTTATTGTTAGAAAAGAAATTTTAACAAGTCTTTGTTTTCACAATCTGATTCAAATATTCCATGTCTAGTACCATGTCCACGTTTGCTAATGATGGACATTCTCTTTACGCTTAGTTATATTACATTTTTGGTTTTATCTAGCCCATTTAGGACTAGGTGTGGCCGAATCATTATTACCTCTTTTCAAAGTACATCAACTATGTATAGTGCAGAAGTAGACAATCTTTTCCATATCGCGAGTCAATTTGAAAACTAAATTTTTCCATGGTGAAAAATTGTTAAAAAAATAACGAAATTTGTTGGGAAATGTTTGAAAACTTTTAATGGAATATGCACTTTTTTATTTAAAGTTTTAACTGCGGGCCACACAGGTATAAAATTAAGCAAGCAATGCAATAGAATGACAAAATTAAGGCAATTTTTATAACATAAATAATACTTTCAAAATTTAAACAAAAATCTAAATCAGTACGCAAATCGTATGGATGGTTTTCGAGGGTCTTAAACAGGCCACGGGCCAGAGGTTTCCCATAGTTACTATTGTGTATACTTCAAGGGTTTGTTGTTATTTAAATAGTGACTTACCACAAATACTAGTATTGAGAAAGTAATGGTCGAAATTTTAATTAAAAATTAAAAATAGGAAGACTTCTTTGAATAAATTAGTATATGCTTTCCTACAAACCCAACATTAACTAAACATAAAATTTTCATTAGTTTTTTGGTTTCATCTAGATAAAAATCAATAAAAATAAATACAATTAGGGAATATAATGAAAAGTCTCTAGCGTTGGCGCAAGTTGTACCTACAATTTAACATTATATTACTTTATCAACTGATGCAAAAATCAAAACAATTATTATTTAGCAATAAATATTTCCTTTGTAACGTTAAAGATGTAAAACTCAAAGCCTGACCTTGCATTGTATTTATATATTTTTCCAATATACTTAATACTAGTATTAGAAAAAATCAAAGCTGATAAAACAATTTAGTAAATATTCGTGGTTACCGCAACGTATGTTATAATTATATTTCTTAAATTTTGATTAAACGTATATGTTATCTTACTTACGATAGTGATACTGATAACCTATATATTTTTATTCCGTATTAGAAATTGAATCAGTTCTACTTTGATAATCCAACAGAAGCGTTATTTTGTGCAATATCTATTGTAGCATTTATGCTAATTCAGACTCTGTTTCTTTTGATAAGTAAAAAGTCATTGAATAACATCACACATTTTTATATAGTAGTAAATTTTACATGTGTGTTTTTGATTTCACTTGTAAATGAATAACACAATGGCAGAAGTGAAAAGTGATGTAGAGAACGTGTTAGTTTCTTCAGAAAGTGTTGTAAATGAAGAACAAAGTAACGTTCAGGAACATGTAGGAGGTGAGTTTGCATATTCAAATCTAGGTGATAGCTAAAAAACACAAGTTTTTTATGAATGCACATATAAATCTAGATTAGAGTTTATCAAATCATCTGCCGTGGAATTTATTTTGGCAATGGATTATTTAGAAAATATATTATTACTTTAAAACGTTTCTGCAGAAATATATTACCCTTATGATGATTTATTGTGTTGTAGTTTAAAATATTCTTTATAACATCAAAGACCTACCTAATTAAACTTCCTATAATTATCTCTTCACTTCTCCTCCATTTCTAATAAAAAAAAACGTTGAAACTTCTTTGAGTATATTACAAAATTACGAAACTTAACCATGTTTTTCAATAAAAATTGAGCAAGATAAACAAATGCTTACCGTTTATTATTTTTTTTATCAGACTAAACTTTTATGCCATCTTTTAAACACAATCCAAACCCATTTTGTTTAATTTTTGATAATTTAAAACTTATTACGGAATTACCTTTATTAATTAACACATTTAACATTAAGGCGTGTAATAATTTATTTAATTTATAAGATTATTTACATTTATAACACATAATTTAACACAAAGATATGCAAAGATAATTGAAAGCGACATCTTTCGACAAATAGCGAATTCCTAATCGATTTGTCTCTTTGACGTTACAATGCAGGTATTTTCGTCATATTCGAGGCTGTAAGTGGCCATATTGTTTCTTGAGTTTTAGAAGATAATTTTGGAATATAAATAAGGTATAATATTACAAAATCTGATGTTTAATACTGAATATATCATTTTTTGGTTTGATATCATATTTTAAATATTTTTTTATTTATCTATGTGTTACTATTATGTGTAAGCTACAACGCCGTTCGAGCCATTTGATTACCTAACACTACTCATAAATTATTATTCTTCTATTTGAATAATCTGCATAGAGCATTATTCGAATATTATTGATGCAATGCAAACGCATCCATTTTATGAGCAACTATGTATAATTGATATATATGTATTTGTTATGCATTACATGATGAGTATGAAAATAATACAATCAGTTTGATAAAGAAGCATCGCATTGTATTACATAATTATCGAATAGGTAAACTAATATGTTATTGCGGTAGTATTTAATTAAAATGGCCGAATGATGCAGGTAATGTTCTTCAACGTATCATTTAAAAAACTGACATTGCCATGTTCTTATCTGCGACTATTTGAAGATCTCAATTTTGAAATATGTAAAATCCGGTACAGTTTACTATACCTGCAAGTTCTATTGTAGGTTTCACAAATAATTACGAATGATGAATCCATCCGCATGGAGCAACCCGCCTCCTCCTGGCATTGACATGGACGAAGAAAGTAAAAACTCTACTGTATCTTCATCAAAAAGCATAAGCGGATCAGTTATTGATCAAATTGATCCGTACATTAAAAATCCAGAATATCTAAAGTATCAAAAGAGTTTAAGCAGGGAGCGTAGCTTTCATCGTAGGTCTCGCAGCCGATCGAGGTATAGAGAGAAGTCAAGATCACATGAGCGAAGAAGAAGACATCGTTCAAGCAGCAGAAGCAGACGACGACGGCGATCGCGAAGCCGATCAAGAGGACGGCGACATCGACATTATAGTCATTCGTCGAGTCGTTCACGCTCTCGCAGCTCTTCCTACGAACAACGTCGGCACAAACACAAAAAGAAACGCTCGCGAAGATACAGTAGATCGCGCAGCCGATCGAGAAACAATCGGTATAAGGTAGAGAAACGATTGAGGCGTTCTAAATCTCCCTCACAGACACCCAGCGACTTGAATGAATCATTTAATGATAATGAAGCGAACGATTCGAAAGACGAAGATGACCAGGAGACTTGCAAAGAAAACGCATTCAAAAATGATGGTTCGTTTCTCGAAATCTTTAAAAAGATGCAGGAAGAGAAAGAGAAAGCAGATGCAGAAAAGGCTGCCGCTGTTGCTAGCACAAGTGAAGTCAAGAAGCCGTTGCCAGTGTTTGGTAAACGTAGAGGAGGCAGGGTTCTTAAAACTGGAATAGTCGAAAAAATAAAAACGAATGAAGACGATGAGTTGTCCAATGCTCAAGATCCTTGGTCAATTTACTTAAAAGAAGTGAAAAAGTATAAAGATGCTTGCTGTGATGACGATTCAAAAACTAGACCGCTAGTTAAATAAACATTTATTTTCTTATTATTATTAATACACATACTTTTTTAAAAAATAATAAAACAAGTAGTTTATTACATTTACATTGCTACAGTTAACACATAGGTAATTAAAATAAGTATTTATTAAGTTAATTAAATATATGTAAAAAATAATCATAGCTTTTTTTCATTATCTTTTTAAGTTATTTATTAAATTTGCATAAATTTAATAAAAAACTTAAATTGTAATATAAAATTGATTATTAATCTAATGTTAATTATTATTACAGATACAATGCCTGCTGCTACTGCGAAATCTCAGGCTTTCGAAACTGCTCCCTTCGATCCAAGATTTCCTAACACCAATCAAACGCGTTACTGCTTTCAAAGTTATTTAGATTTTCATAGATGTCAAAAGGTGAAAGGCGATAGATATGAGCCGTGTCAATACTTTAACAGGGTGGCCAAGTCGATCTGTCCTAATGCTTGGACCGAAAAGTGGGATTCACAACGCGATGAGGGCAATTTCCCAGCAAGAATTTAAAAGATTTTCAGTAAACTAGTTAACTGTAGGATTTAAATGTTTAAGTTTCCACTCGGAACATTCATGTAAATAAATAAATAACTTAAAATAGTTTTGTTTAATTTAGGGTGGTGGGTGGCGCATTGAAATATAATATTGTTTATGCTAAATGTGCTAAAAATTGAATTGCGCATTTATAAATTGTTGAGTAAACCGATGATTTAAGCAACGACATATCAGCATGCATCAAAAATCCGAAAAGCGTTTCTGAGTTTTGACATCGGCCATTGTCGTATGCAATCGATATCCTTCAGCTGCCTAATATAACTCTGTGTTGTGATTGTCAAAATTCTTATTGGCTACACATTGCTCAAAAATCACGTTTTTTTGTAAAATAATTCGATAATATAAAAATGGCCGATGAAGAAAATGTGAATGGCACCACAGACGAATCGCCCGAAAAAGAAAAAACACAGAAAAAATCGGCGAAATATGACAGCGGAGCGGCGGATTTAGAAAAAGTAACCGACTATGCTGAGGAAAAGGAGATTTCAACACAAAACTTCGCAGGAGCAATCTCTGCTATAGGCGACCAAAGAAATAAAGAAGCGCTCGAAAAACAGGCGAGGGAAAAAGAACTTTTAAAAGTGTCTATAAAGAAGGAGGACGTAGATTTAATTGTAAGGGAAATGGAAATTTCAAGAACAATAGCGGAAAGAACATTGCGGGAATATCACGGAAATGTAGTGAATGCGCTAATAGCATTAACTAACTAATTTTATTGTTAATAAATTTTTACATTGACAATCTATTATCTTTTCATTAATCTATTTATAAGTATGGGCGTTCAATTGGATTTTTCTTATTTTTAAAAGTCCTAGATTTTGGAAACCATCGATGTTTTGTGGTATGTGTTAGTTTCATCAATTCCAATCTTGCCAAGTCCGGATGTTTCTTGTCTAGTATATTCATCATTTCCGCACTGAATTTACACTTTAATACAGTATCTGTGTCTTCTATTTTTTCCTCTGGTAGTGGCTTTGTATATTCGTAGGGGAAATCTTGTTGTGGATGCCAAGCCACAAACGTGCTTTCATTATCAGTTAATACAACTTTACACGATGAAGTAGACGCTGAACGTATGAATATTGTTCTACTTGATTGTCGAATTACATTAAGAATATTTGAAATAGCCATCATTTAAGATAATAATGTTCAATTCTAACCTTAAATGATAATGTGAGGAAAATGGTAATCACAAAACGACCTAATCGCACTATTGTAGGAATATTGACGTGTGTCTGATAGTTTTGCATTTACAATTTCAACAATTTATGGTATTTGACTGTCTATGGATGTAATCGTCATTGGAATAATCAAATAAGAGCATATTTTAAATGTGGTGGCATTTTAATATGCTAATATATATTTTTGATTATTACAAATGGTACAAGTTATGGAGGCTACTCAGACGTATGCTTATCTATACGTTCTAAGCTTCTATTTGTATTGGTACTGCTTGATGGATCGGATACATGCAACCCATGCAACAACAATGTTGTTCAAGGGTGTTCAAGTAGCACTATACGTATAGAAAAGGATATATCTATCCTTTATTACGACTAATTTAAAAAAAAACGTTGCTTTTAAAGTGGACGGATTATGACCGTTGCATCTATCCTTTATTACGGATAACTACAGCATTCTGGCTTATTCGTCTATAGTGCTATCCTTGTTCTTCCAATCATATTACACGGGACATATAGGCGATTGTTACCCACTGGATACATGATGGATACTTTAGGTGGTATTAATTACAACAAGTACAACAAAAACTACATCAAAAACATGCTCATCCTAAAAAGGATGTAATGGCATATGAAATAGTATGCATACATCGCATAGACAAAGTTTAATTTAACTTAATAAACTGTTTAACAAATGTCAATCTTTGGTTTGCCATTTTTGTTGGAAAGTAGGATGACTGCAATTCAAAAAGTTTCATCCGTTTTGTTTAATTATTATCATACATACAGCAATAATCTATCCCAAGAATAGAATATTAACTTATTTGTTAACTAAAATATTGTAAATACGGCAGTTACTGGGATAGGGCGACTTTTTTCTATACCCTCTACCTACAGTCTACACCTATATAAGAAAATAATACTATTTTTCATATTAATGTTGGTTTACATCTCAGATTTTATCAGAACATATGTTAACGTAGGACAAATTTTTTGAATTATAATGTTTTGTTAGTTTGCACGGTTTGTGCAACTATAAGATTTCTTATAATTAGCATTACTTGTCATGTCTTCTTGATCTTTCCAAGTTTATTTTCTTCTAAATAAACTTTTTTCTAGACTTTATTCTGCCGGCTAAAATTAATATTTGTAATAAATCAATTATTAGCATTTGCTGAATGGATTTACCTATTTTGGACGACTTGCTATATTCTTTATATTCGAAGCAGAAGAACTGAAATTAAAGTAATGAGATGAGAAAAACACACAACTTTATTAATTATACGAAGGGTGTTTCTAAGTCATAGAAACTTTAATTCAGGAACATTTATTAACCACTTTATGTAGCAGTGAAATATTTTGACTATTAAGGAAACTATCGCATGAAGTGATAATTTATATGGAGGATGACTCTTCAAAAAAAAATATTACAAATAGTGCAGAAGACTGCTTAAATCTACTATTTAGCCTAGTTTAAGGTGCACTGTATAAAAGATTGAACACTTGAACTATTGAAAGATAAAAATTACTGAAAACAACCCACTGCACTAGAAACGCGACAAGTTTTTGACTATCTTTGTTAGAAATTTTTTGTATATATGTCGTCTTTGCAAGATCAGGTAATCAGAAGTAACAATATCCTTATAAAAAAATTTCGAAACAATTTTGATAAGGTCTAATTTTATTTTTTAAATTTGTATTTAAGTTGTCTTAGAATTAAATTGTATATCGCATTTTTTTATTTATATATTTCTCTCAGATACTAACAATTACAAATGGTGATAAATTTATGTATTCAATTATATAAACTCTACCACAATACAATTAAAATGGAAGTCAATGAAATTTCTTATGATGATCATGATGCCCATCGTGATGGTGATGATGGTGTTCATGTTGATGATGATGACTGTGAGAATGTTTGTGTTCTTTGTGGTGGTGCTTATGGTGTTTAAGTCCATTACAACTTAAGAATGTGGATGATAGCGCAAAAATAAATACAATTAGCTAAAATATGACAATTTTGTAAATAATGATAATATTAACTCAATAAACTATATGCTTACAATAACAAATCGCATCTTAACGACTTTTCGAAATCTTGGCAACAACTATACATGCCAAGATTTATTGGAGTTTATATATACAAGCGCTAACCTTTTTTTTGAAAGCGTAATAATCGACGATAATTACAATATTAAGCTAATATGTAAATGATTAAGCCAATTTTACACCATGTATTATTCGCATTATATAACATCATTTTATTGCATTTTCAAAATGTATACTATAATTCATTATATTAGTAAGTCATTTTATTAATATATTACAATAGGTTTACAATTTATAATTTATTGTTAAATATTTAAAAAAATTAAAATTAGTTGTTTTGGTAATAAAATTTATTGGTCTTTAAAACTATTCATGCTTGGAGTATGTATATTCACTTATTTATTTTATTTTTACGAGCATTTGTTTTGATTTCTTTTACTTTTGCTGCAAATCGTAATGAATTGATGCTTTCATTGTAACATTCCTCGAATGGTGCAATGTTTACGAACATTAACGTTTTGGAGTTGCCTCCCAAACATGACTGAAGTAAAAATGTTAATTTTGAGTTTCTATATGGTATATGAGTTTCTTTGTTATGAAGCGCAAGCATTACATTTCCTAAGCTTGATAAACTTTTATTGATAT
>JARJDW010007107.1:0-15952 GCA_030264715.1 Adinopsis sp. GC000173 | reverse complement strand
TTGTTAAACATAAATAATGTATATTTTTGTTTTATTTATTATTTAATCAATCGATAACCAAATGTCAGAATTTTCGGAGTTTAAATTCTATTGCTATGCTATGTAACGTGTGTCGGAACTTGACACTGAATTAAAATGAACGAGATATAGCGCTCGATTCAAATAAATAAAATATGCATTAAACATCAAATTACATTACATACGTTCTATTGCATTCAAATATTTATAAATATATTCGTAGAATAATCGTCAATTATTAAATTGTATGTCCACTATTCGTAGTTTTAAGCCTTCTTACATATCTTACTTGAGTTGCGGAATGTTATTATTAATTTTCTAATATCTCTTTAATGGCACAATCAAATACAAATATTCTGGTTAGACTTCCTTTCGAACCTTCCTTTTAGGTTAATATATATGTGTTATAAATTTTCTTAGATAACATTCTAAAATAGTTGAATAATCGCACACAACTTTTGAAAAGTTCTGCGCAATCATCCCTCTTCATAGCAAAAGCATGGTTTTATTTTCACATATTTTCTTCTAAACTTAAATTTTTCTTTATCTAACCAAATGTAAATCATATAATACAATCGAGAAACTTTATTCGAATTTAATTTGTTTATTGTACATTGGTTAAATTGTGTAATAAGCGTCGAACAACCTTGAAATGAACTATGAACCTCGCACATGTTAAGTGAATATAGAAAAATAGTAGGGAGTCTATAAATGAACGAGTGAAACCTGTTGCGTCTAGCGCATAGATGTGTACATACACAACTAGAAAACTAATAAGACGACAACAAGTTAAAAAACGCGTTCTTGATGTGTAATATTCAATCAAACAGCAGCAGAAATAATGGATCGAATATTGAAAGGCATAATGCGTTATCGGCAGTTAGATAAGACACGAATGGTCGAACAGTTTCTTCAAGTCAAAGATAATCCGACGGTATGTAGAAAGTAAATACGTATACATAAAAATTACAGCCATATTTGATAAATATTCAAGTGATAATACAAAAAATAAATACTGCACAAAATGCTAATTAATCAACAACGTTTCAATGCTTAAAACGCTTTCCTGATGCATATGATGAAGTGAGAAATGTATGTATTCGTTTTATTTTTAGCCAAAAGCCGTATTTTTCACATGTATGGATTCCCGAATGATTCCAACCAGATTTACAGAAACAAACGTCGGGGATATGTTTGTAGGTAAATAACAAATAGAAGAACTCAAAGCCGTGTGTTTATATCAAAAATAACCGGGTCAAGGTTTTTTACAAAAACAATTTATTGTTTTGACGCGTGCGCAATTTTTCCCCGCTTATTTTTTGAATTATCACTGCATTTAAAATTTAAGCTAAACAATGGATGGGGAATGAATTAACAATGTTTGGTTCGTTTTTTAGTGCGAAATCCAGGAAACATAATACCCCATTCGCAGCATTTCCTCGATGAATTAACAACGAACGAGCCAGCGGCGTTAGAACTCGGATGTGTTGTAAATGATATAAGGCATATCATAGTTTGTGGTCACAGCGATTGCAAAGCGATGAATTTATTATATAAGTTGCGAGATACAGAATTTGCATCCAAAGTACGTTGTTCCACTGTTATTTAATTTATTTCGTCAGTAATTATTCGCATAACTCTGAAAAACAATCTTTACTTTTAATTGAAAATATTTACCAAAATCAACAACACTTGACCAAAAATGGACGTTGCCATTCATGAATTTACTTTATTTATAGATTGGTGCAGTAAAGACGCAATTCCATGCTTATATTTAAATTTATTTACTACGCCTTTAATTTACTCACAAATATCGGCATTCTCAATGACAGTATGATGTAAAATTGGTTACATATAGTTTCAATAACCAAAATTTTTTATCAAATTTCGATTAAAATATAATTTTTAATAAGTTTCCATGACTATTACGTTTTGAATATAGTCATAGACAACTTCAACGTTTCAAGATAATTTTATTTTAATTCCTCTTCAGGGGGAATAATGTGTACATTATTTTTAAAGCTGGCTCAACTGAACAGGAGTTAAAATAAAATTAACTCGAAACGTTGGAAGAATATAAAACTGAAGTTGTTTTACTGTCTTATGCCCATATTGGAATCAATTTTTTGTTCTTTTCTGCAACGAATAACTTATTCTAAATCAATTTACTCTGAAAAGATTTAAACAACTCGAAACACATCATATTATTACCTACGTGAATTCTAAGTGGCATGGAAAACATAGACACTTTTTGAATAACTATGATTTTAACAAGAAAGGGATTGCGGCCTTACCGATTCATTTACGGACATTTCAATAGTTTATCTATGCGCAAATATGTCACAAGAAACATCTAGGGTTTGCCGTCGAGCAACTGTTTATCACAAAATATTTTAACATCTTCTGCTCCCATAGCTTCGACAGGAAGTTATCACTTCTGAACCCCCATAAAATATCATACGTAAATAAATCTAGAGAGGGTAGAAGAGCACTAATTAACATCAATTTAAACACGAAATTACATTTTAAAATAGTTGTTGAATATTTAAAAAAAAAATATATTTAGAAAAGTTTTACCATGTTTTGTATCAAAATGATTAATAATTTTCTTTATCTTCTTAAGAAACATTTGCACTAACGATCTTGAAACTCTTTCATTGTTGTAAAATAAATCGTTCCATAGCAAATTCTTGTTGGACAAAGTCCGCGATTCCATATCCCTTTAATATGTACTACTAGTTGAATGTCCACCAGCGAATCAACGAGAACGTAGTCCTTTTTTGTCAAAATAATATGAATTCAAAAATGTCTGCGCTAACTTAATAATAATGGAAATAAATAATGTGAATCAATTACTTTAAAATATTTAGTGAAAATTAAATAATAAAATACGAACATTTTTAGGAAAATCGTAGAATATCACCCTTGCGGTCATGGTTGTGTACTCACGCTCATTCCAGCCTAGACAAATTCCAACAGCTCGAATTGACCGATTTCTCAAAACCGCTTCTATTTCAAGGCGAAACACCGATGCGAACATTCGTCGCGTACATCGATCCCGACAATAGTTTTGCTATCGAAGACAAACTGTCACAGGTGAATACATTACAACAACTACAAAACATATCAAGCTACGGCTTCCTACGAAAACGTTTAGAGAAATACGAATTGCATATACACGCATTGTGGTTTGATATCTACTCTGGTGAGATTTACTATTTTAGTAGAGGCTCTAAACGATTTATTATTATTGATGATAGCACAATTGATACATTATTAAAGGAAGTTAATAAATATTACTCATAATACGAAAAATTGTTTCAAAAAATCATTTTCTCCACAACAAATTCAAATTTAAACTGGGAAAAAGCATTGGCGTCTACAACTACAATTGAAAAATCAAGAATGAACAATTTGGCCAATCATTGAATCGATCGTGCAGGGTACACCAATGCTTCTTGTAATCGCCACATAATTTTGTAATATCATCATCTACATCCATAGTATTTTGATAAATTTTATGCTGTAAACGTATAATTTTTTATATAATATAGGTATGTATATAATAAATATAAAGCCTCTGTGTTGATTTAGATGAAATTAATAATCATAATAATAATAATATTGGTAAATTAATTTTTGTTTTTTATTCTAATTGATGCAGGTAGTATCTATATAAACAGTATTCGGGCCAATTTTCGGATCTTATCATCAATAAATTCTTAATAAACTGCTCTCAGTCTAAAAATTATTAGGCACAGTGTTAAAAAAGATAAAAAATACTTATAACAGATACTACACTATAACATATTATGAAATTAGCTGTTAATTAAAGTCTAATGATATAAATTGAAGCTAACCTCATTTTACAATTATTATTTTTTTATAATTAAGTGATTTGTTTTTTGGCAAAAAACTATCGCATGCGTTAAGTTAACTTCATGTCATAACATGAATCAATCAATATAATAAATCTCTATTATTAAAATTTGGAATATATAAACGTAATCATTCAAAAAAAAGATGAAAAAGAAAGAAAACTATTATTTTTGCTACATAACTAACTTCATATTATTACATGAATAATAACTTAATTTATCGTCATAGTAACGTTGTTCAAAATTATTCTATTACAAAATTAAACAACTTTTAGTTAATTATTAAACATGCAATTTAAAGCAATTTTGATATCTATACAAATATAAATCTAAATATCAAAACAACTCTAAGCATCATCATTACTTATCACTTTTGTGTGATACTTTTTTGGTTGTAATTAACAATTAAATGTAGTAAATTGTTATAAGTCATATAAAGTAATTAATTATAGATAAATATCAATATTTAACAAATTTGTTCCTATACTGCGCTTCATTTACAGTTTACAATTAAAATTGTGTAAATTGTACATAATATAATAAATTTCATTCATTTCTTTCGCATGTAGAAAATTGAATTCATTCACATGCCTTGTTATATACAAAAGTAATTAATTTAAAAAACAAAAAACACAAAAATGCCGCCGAATTTTGCTTTATAATTATAAGTCTTCAAAGTCCTCTTCATTTTACACTTTACTTTTAAGTATTTCACTGATTTTATATAATATTTAAATTAAAAGATTCGTTGACACTTTTTTTCACGTTCGAAAATAAAATTTCAAGTTTTAGTTTCTGGAAAAATGAAAGTTGAATAGATTATTTACTTAACACAGTTCATTTATCTTCATAAATTTCTTTTTCTCTTAATAAACTTTGTACAAATATTATAGTCCATTTTTGCGCTGCATTGAAGTCTTGTCAAGCCTTGATCCGAAAAAGGCCTCACTAAAAAAATGTTCATTTTTATATTTTATTTATATTTTTTTATCATACAACTATTTTTTTCAGCTATTTTTTACCAGAATTATTAATTATTATATGTTATTATTAAAGAGTTTTAGAATCCCACACATGAAAATGAAAATTATTAAACCAACAATTATTTTATTTTATGTTTTACAGCACATTTTTTGCCTTTTTTGGTTTTTCCTTTTTAAATTATTATACACGCGTTGGTATTTTTTATTTAGTACTGTAAGTCCCCCAATTAATTAACTAGCATTTTTACTACACCACATAGACTTTTTTTAATTAAGAAAACAAATCAATTACGCATATTTATAAATGTTTTAAGCTTAAATTCACATTAACACACGATTGTTTCAAAAAAGAACAGAAAAAAACTATAATAAAAGCAAATTAGAATGAAGCAAATAAGTAAAAACGTCGCTATGTTGTTTTTTTGTCTTCTAAATAATTAAAAATCAAGTACGGAACTAAATTTAGAGAGAAGTCTATGAGTGGAAAATAAGCATTTTTTAAACTTTTTCTTTTAACAAATATATAAGTTTTGTACACAAGATTACTTGTTTGGTTGTTTTGTAATCGTGCGATTATTTAACAAACAATACATTTTCTTAATTGCGACCGCCTCGGCTGCCTCTTCCTCGATTATTATCACCACGTTCCTAAAAATAAACAATCAATCAATATAAATCATGAAACATATGTGAAAAACAAAAATTGTTTGAAAAACGTTTTATAGTGTCGTCCGCTGCGAGAGGATGATAATGCTTTTGTTATAAATATGCTGCCATAAAGCAAACAATTTCTCGTCGTTCCTGAAGTTGAAAAATTCCTGTTATTATTATAGTCTTTACAGTAAGCGGTAGAATGTCACGACTATTTATTTAATAATATTAAAATTCCAGCATATTATAAACGTTTTGCACCACACAATAACAGGACATGATTTTAAATTCTAATCATTACACAGAAGGAATCCGTCTAAATGTAGCTGCTGCAACCTTATCATAATGAATGTATTACATTTAATGGCAGACTTTTTAAAGCAGAAACGTGTTACACGAAAATCTATTAAACGTAGTTTCCAGAAAACCGCAAAAATGTCGTTTGCACACTTTAGATTATTTAATGAAAAACATAGAAGTAAAATCTAAAGAAATCTCACAAATAAAAAATCGACAATTTTTAATACACGTATATTAACAACTTGAAAACGAACGGTTTTTATTCACAATCGAGTTGAGTTGCAAATTTATTCGAAAGATGTACATATTTACCTACGAGAGCAAAAAAGTTATGCTTTATCCCGCACTGCAGCAATCAACTTTGTTTGGCAATTTTATATTTTATTTAACAAATACGACGAGTACTATAATGTCAGTTTTGAAGTTAATTAAGTCGATCGCGATAAACCGGTAAACAGACAAGATTTTGAAATAACAGCCTTATGCTACTCCTGTTTGTTATTCAGTTTTCTAAACTCGCTCATAATTATTCAAGTTTTTGTAGTAAAACTATTTGATTAAACAAGAAATACTATGTCAAACAAAAATTAAGAAGGTTAGGAAGAGAAAAATCACTTTATAACCCTGGAGATTGGAGTGCAACAGTTTAAAAGAATTGCAAGTAGCCTATGCCCTGGAAAAGTCTGCCTAGCGCGAGTATAGATAACTTGTGTAGCTTCGTAACATTGTTATAAAATGTGTGCATTTTTAGCATTCTAATCATCGATTTTCAATATATGATTATCTAAACCAGCGTTCCCTAAACTTTCCTACTAACTCAATAATACTTAAAAAAATACAAAGAAATTGACACAACACCAAGCTTATTTATATTTCAAAGATAGTCATAAATATTTACAGAAAACATATATTTTAGGATTTTTTGGGTTACATTTTATTATTTTTACAATTTTTCTCAGAACAATTTATGAGTTTAAGCGGGACACAGTTTGGGAAACGCTGATCTAAACATATTACACAAATAAGAAATTACTCGAGCGTAGCACAATTACAAATACCTTCACTAATAGGAGACGAATGAAAAATGTGTTACCTTATGATGCCCCCTGTCATGATGGCGATCCCGATCGCGATCACGATCCCTATCACCGCCACCGCGTTCATTATCATGATTCCTATGGTGTCCGCCCTGCCTGTGATCTTGCCGATCACCATCCCGATCGTGATTTCTATGTCCGCCTCTATGTTCACCTCTATCACCACGATGTTCTCTATTACCGCCACCACCACCAGCACTATTTGGTCCATGATCTCCACGCTCCCTGGTATCATGACCATGTCCACCATGTCCATGATTATTTTTCACTGCACTATTGCTATTATTACCGCCACTATTATCATGCTGTTTCCTATTATCTTCCTCTTCCTGTCTCTTCTCGTAGTGTACAAAATCATCAAAGATTGATGTCGAATGACGATATGAATGCATTATTCTTAAAACCTTAAACATTTAAATTAAATCAGATTAAATTCATGACTTACCATGTTCTTTCAAAAAAAAAAAATCAATGTTATAATTAACTGTTATTTCAGTGCAATAAAAAACAATAGAAAAATGCAATTAATTAAAACAAAGATTGATTATAATTATGTGTGGGAATTGTTTGTTCAAATAAATATAATTGATAACATATATTAGATTTACATACAATTATTAAAACCTGAAATAAAACAGAGATTGAAATTAATATTGTTTGATTCATTTTGCATCATAGTGCACGTAATCTAATGAAAAACTAAAACCTAATTGTAAAATTCACACTTCGTTAACGTTCGTAAACGATTTCACACAATTGCGTATAATTCTATTAGAATCCAAAATCAAAAGCATTTCCCCGATTTAAATGAATTTTCTAAGCTAATGGTCAAACGCCAAAAATAGTTTTTGCACCACAAGATTCATTTTCACGTAGTATTTCCTTCCTGCATTCCAATCGATGGCAATAAAATCGTTCAATCCTCTCGTTGCAAGTCCACCGGGACAAAAAATATAGGTATTATATAAATTCGTTCTAGTGCTCATGATTTGAAACCAACTAAACTGGTCATTTAATTTTAATTGATATGTACTTTTCTTTAAACGAAGAACGTAGAAGAATTTATTATTAATCCACTCGATTCTAATCCACAACAATTCAATTTCAATTAAAATAAGATTACTCCCAAGTATTGACTAAATCCACAGCATGTAGTAGTTGAAAATCAATATAGAAAGTGAAATATATAACCACCCAAATCTTATCAGTAGTAATTTAATTGAATGTAAAATATTTCAATAGGAGAATAATTTGGAGGCGATTGAATAGTGTGTTAGGCGCATTACCGTAACAGTAAGAAATTGAATAAAATTTTATAGATTACCTGAAGTCCTTTAGCATGTGGAACTTCTTGCGTATCCCTTGAATTCGTAACTGGTTTATTTTCATTATTTTCAAGCCTAATATGCTTCAATTGTACATTTGGTACATCCTTAACATAAATCCAACGCACTTTAAACTGTCCTTTCCATTTGTCCTGTGACCACACTGAACTATTTGAATTATAATCGACGGCACTAACCATTTGTGCCATTCCACAAAAATGTCCGGAGCCATTAACAGAAAAAAACAAATACACCGCACCATTAGAATCGCGATCACGATAAGCTTGATCTAAACGCTTATTACCATGTTCAGTACTACACCAAATCTCATATTTAATGCTGCGATGAATATCATCTTCCGAATATGATTTGATAACAAAAAATCGCGCATTCTGTGCTGTCAGATCAAAGTCTGTTGGATTATAATTGTTCTTTCCGCGCAATTCATCCAAGACGGGATGAGTTATAGTCGGCTGCGATGAAACTATTACTGGCATTGGTGCTGTTTGTGGAATTATATTGACATGACCGCCGGTTGGCATTGTTACTGGCGGTGGCATATGTGGAGGCATCATGGCAGGCTGATAGGATTGCATCGGATGCGGAGGTGGTGGTGGAGGACCTGGTCTTGGAGCTGCCGGTGGTCTAGAATACAACAAAATCAATTTCACATTAACAAACACATTTTCTACTCTTGTCCTATTCTTTATTGTTGTTTTACAACACAACATTCACGCATTCTTGAATAAATAACTAACCAGAATCACTTTGCATCTATTTTAAGTCTTAATCTATTGAAAAATTTAAATACATAGAAAAAATAGAATTGGTTAGATGCTGGACAGCTTGCAAAATAAAAAGTAAAATGTAAATATTGTTTGTTCATCATTGATTTTTAGCTTGAAACAAATCATATTTGATATTTTCATTTAATTTTCCGGCGTTTGTTTTGATACGTTGATGAATACATAAAAGCATCAATGGTTAAAATAATAAAAAATGTTTTTCTACCTATTTGTGGGTGGTCCAGTCCAGCCAGGTCGAACGGGCATAGTAGGCGCTAGTGTTTTAGGAACCGTGTTGTTAACTGGTAGCTGCGGAGGTGTCGACTTGGTATCCCATGTACCAATGTCCATATTGTGTTTGCCAGGTATAATTGGTCCTGGTGGCATTCCTGGTCCCTTCTTTTTCAAACCTTGGTTTTGAACAGACGGTTGCGGCTTCGCGGGTTGGCCAGCGATGCTGGCCCATGTCGCTTTCTTTGGTTGTAAGTCCTTAGAATCCACAGAAGGTTTTAAGTCTAAAATACACATTTAAAATCCTCACATATTACTTCAAACGGCTAACAACAAATATCATTTTAATAAGATTTATAACGCAATATACAAATTTAATAACCCAAATATATGTATATGTAATAGTAAGTACGTGTTTATAATACAAACCTAAACTTTGCATTGCCTGTTCTACTGATTTTATTGCATCGGGCATGGCTTGAGTATAAATATTTTGTGGTTGGTCGCGATAATATTCGTCGTATTTTCTTTGTCCTAACTGACTTCCCCACGTGTTGTAGTCGCCGTTGCTGGGAAAGTAATTGAATGAGGAAGGCTGGCCAAATGGCGTTGGAGTTGAGAACGTTGTCGATGGACCGAACATTCCTAAAAGTGCACAATTTCCTAAATAAATATCCGTCGCAATAGGAACATTAAATGTATTGTAAATGAGAGTATTGCAAGTTATTGATCAAATATCGACACAATCAACAAGTTCATCGAAGTAAGTTAAGTAGAATCAAACAATCAATTGGATTAATTCTATATATATAGTATATAGACATATAAGAGAGAAGGATCAGTAGTAAATGTAATTTTACCGTCCATTGAATACGAATCGTGATGATAACCACTTAGAAAAGTCATTGCATCTGTTCCATTTGACCATGTTCCATCCCCTACACCGTACGCTTGATAAGGATATGTTCCTCCACTTCCGTAATAACCTAAAACACATAAAGGTATAAAATTACCTTTACGATGCGCTGACAAAATTATTTTTTTGTGACGAAAACAAAACTCGAGTAATGCAATATCTTTGTTTATAGTTAAAAATACATAATTTTAATTGAATTAATTATTATAATAAAGAAAAAACGACATATGACGATAAAATGACTTGATTGAATATGTTAAATTATTATTATTAAAAAAAACAAGTATAAATTTGTATACACTATGTAATAAGTATTAATTTATAATTGATTAATAAGCATTATAATGATTATACATATTTCTGCATAAATAGATCTATGTGAAATGTCTAAATGAGTGATTTTGAACAATTTTATGTAAAACATAACCTCTTATTATAATTATTAAAATAATTGTGTGTGTGTGTGCCTTTCCATACCTGTGCTCATGTTGTAAAGGTCCGTGGCACTTGAGATTGGTACAGACGTTCCGTATGCAGTATGAGCTGCAGAGTTTTGTTGCTGCGATCTCCATGGTTCAAACTCTTCAGCACCGCTTGCACCTTCACCTGCACCTAACTGCTCTTTAGGGCCATTGGACACTAAACGCACACATATATAGAACATTGATGTAATTTGAAAAAAATTAAAAAGCAGACAAAGATGCTATTGTTATGAATAAGCCGATAAGATAAGCTATAAAATGCATAAAATCATGTCAAATATACAAACCTGTATTTCCTTGACCTTTCATCCGCTGTGACATGACCAGAACATGAAACCAAATTAATATTTCGTTATAAATTTGATCACTCGTAATTTATCATTTATAATAGTGAAGTGATTTTTGCTGTAAATCTGTCAAAAAATGATTATGTGTTGAGTTTTTACCTGATCTGACACGCCTGCTGACATTGACTACACTTTTCTTTTTTTTGTCGCTTCGATTTCGTTAAAATAATTTTTTTAACGTCACACTATTGCACAAAATATCTCGTTTATTTAAATTCACTAAATATCACTTACTTATTAATCATTAAATTTTAAATAAAGCAAATGGATTTTTGTTAAATTAATGTATTTTTTAATAGTCTAGTCAAAAACGTCCAACAATGGCGTTCACTAACCGCGATGTTTGCGCAACAATTATGCGCAACTTCCACCATATTACCAACATAAAACTTCATTCGAAATACTATTTTTATTGCAAATCTACAATCAGTATTATAACAACCTAGTTAGATATTGATGAATAAACAAATAAGAAATTTATTTTGCATATGCAACATTATTAAATTTGTTTGCATTTCAATTTGAAGTTGGGTATTTTTATTCGTCAATGTTGTACAACATGGTAAAAATTTTGACGTTTTCAAATTTATTTTTATTCCGACAAGAATTAATTATATATTAAAACAATTTTTTTTAAATATTTAAATTATTAATTAAAACAACAATAAACGGAATGAACAGGTAATTTTTTTAATAAAAACTAAATCACCGAATTATACTTTAAAAACCTTGCTTTATTTCTTTAAAATTACGTGTTTTTAAAACTGTAATAAAATTAAACTAACTAAAGAAGATTATTTAAATTAATAAAATGCAATAAAAGGTACATTATGATAAAAAAATCTTTGGCTTCCATTTCGAGGTTAGGGTTTATTTTTACTAGTTTTAATTGTTTGTAGCAACGTATAATTGCCATATTGCACATAAAACTTTGTGATAAATGGAATGTAAAATGCTCTAAAAAATCGATGTGATTTTTCAGCATCCAAAAACGGAAAACTCTTCACCACCTTCCATCGATCCGTTTTCAGCGCATAAATTGGCTCTAAATCAGTCTCTTTGCCGATGTCTAAATCTAGTAGAAAATGACATTTATTCAAATCGAAGTACACACTTGATTCTTCCATATTCTTATCATTGAAGTACGGATGGATCATTTTTGTTGCTCTATCGCCACCTGAATATGGAAATGGTAGAATCCCTAGAAGAAGAATTGAGTTAATGTTTTGATTTTATTTAACATTTATTAATTAATTATACACCTTTAAATTCAGATTTTATAAATCTTACATTCCAGTTGCTGTTGGGTAGGAAAAATGAGCTAGGAAATCGATGCCATTCCTTGCCAACGCAGAAATTCACTTCAACATTTGGTGCAATTTTTCCTTCAGCGGGATAGCGATTCAGTTCCATTAATAGATCGAGTGGCGCATGGTAATTGTGGAACAATGAATACACCCGACTAATTCCCAATACAATAGTAATCATCATTGTGCCAAGCATTATGAAGAATGTCCAATCTAAATAATGCGTTCCTTGGGGAAATTGTTTGAACAGACCCCAAATTCGATAAACCAATTTTTGTATGATATCAACTGAGATTGCGCCAGCCAAACAAATCATCGGATAGATTGGAAATAGGAATCTAGAAATGATGCAATTATAATAAACACGTTGCAGAAAAAGAAATAAATGTAGTAATCACCTTTCTTCTTTGTGCGGTTGAAACATAAAAACAGCAAACCACAGAAACATTGGTGCTAGCGATAAATAATAAGGTAGAGTAAGTGTTGTCTTATTTCTCGCAGGTACATACAAGTATTGCAGCAACAAAAATATTGGTGACGCTAAAGCCAATATCTAAAAATAATTAAATTAATTATCAACGTTAAATGCAATCATCAATTATTTAGTTTATCTTACCCATATTAAATTAAAATTTAAAAATCCATTAATTAAATAAAATGAAAACGGTTCGGTTCCATATAAATTGGGACCAGCGCCACCGAATACATTGTATTTAACGATGTTCCACGGCGCAATTACCAATTTACCATACTGCAGCGAATCGATCAAAATTGTCGGCAATAATATGACGGCCGCTGAAATTGCCGACCACTGAATAAATAATTTGTACAATTTGCGCCGTATTAACATATCATAGGCAATCGGCAAACCCAATAATGCAGCGAACGGCCAACCTAAAATTACATTATAATCATAACAAAGTTTGGTCAATTTACATTCCGTTTTGATGTGATAAATAAGTATTGCTAATTGGTGATACTTTTCGTAAATGACCGTTAAAGTTTTAATAAAAAAATGCATAGTTTTATTATATTCGATAACTAATTTAAATTGGTATGATTTACTCTATAAAATTTGCGAAAAATTTACTTTGGATTGGAATGTTTGGCTTCGTATAGATAAAACATCGACAGAAAGGCGAAAATCTAAAATTCTTACAAATTTTCTGATACTGATATAGAATAGATTTTAATGTTAAAATTGCTTTAAACTTGCCATTTGCAATCTAATTGTAAAGTATATTGTTTATGTGACTTAACATTGCGATGTACAAATCGAAAAAATTAAAATAAAATGGCCTGCAAGTATTTCACAATAATCCCTTCGTATTATTACCCTAATAAAACAATAATTTTTAAATTATAAAAAACTAAAACTAGAACAATTCGTTATTTTGTCTCATAAAATTTTCAAACGATATTGATTAGTTGCAAAATTATTCTGATGATTTCGACTGCGATGTCGAAATGGACCAAATTGCACGCGGGGGCAATTGCAAGCCGAGCAGCTTCAATTGCACCCTTCGCGTTTTAAAATTTTGTAATATTTCAGCCAAATCCATTGAATGAATTAAAGAATAACTTATTTTTAGAAATGTCGGTACCTATATTTTGTCATTTTCAATAATTAATTTAATCCGATAATTCGAATTTGGATGATAAAATTAGCACTTACGCTCATATTGGCCTACAGCCAAAAATTAAATTTTAAGTTTGAGCCACGATATAGAAAAGGAAATTTATTAGCATAAATTTAAATAAAAATCAAGAAAAAACTATTTATATATAGAATTTTTCTTTTATCTTTACTTAAAACAGAATTTAATTGGATTTTTATATACATTTTAGTTAAGATAGCTATAAAACTGTTGTTTATTTAAAAACAATCACTGCACTCCCTAAACTTTCAATATAATATTTTAAAATAGTTTTTTTGTTATCTTTCATTTACAGTAAAAGATATAAGAACTAAATTAGTTGATTGAACTAACGCTGATTTCGATAAATATTCTAGAAAAACTTAACTAAACTTAATTAATTAACTAAATGTTATTCACTTTATACAAATTCAGTGTCATAGACTTTTAATTAAATTGATTTTTTTTATCGCATAAAAGAATGTTAATACCAATAAAAACATTTGTAAGTTTTAACGTACCTAGTAGAGCACCTAATGCAATCATAAAAATCGCCAACGAGTATTTCTGCATCCACCAAGCGCTACATGCACCTAAAAATGCATACATCGCAAATGTTGACGGTAGAAACGCGGTGCTCGATACAAACATCCCAGCTGCAAAGAGTTGAAAACACAAACACAATCGTCCAATATGTACGCCAAATTCACGACAAACGGCCCTAAAAATGACAGCAAAACGCAACAATTAATAAACGATGCCAATTGCAACCTTTCTTACATCTTTACTTATAGAAATAAACTTCCGCAAAGGAACAGAGTAGCCCCAGCGCGCATCGTATTAGGTAGAAAATAAGCATCGGATTTGGCTGTAATATTTTGTGATAGATGTAAGCCGGTGCTGCATGGAGCATTAAATAAGTGTACGAACGCAAAGCAAATTCTGGACTGTATTCCCATGTTTGTAACCCTTTCCCAAACACTAGAATGTGATCAATGTTTTAACGTTAAACATTTAGTATAAGTTTAATTGATAATCTTCTTAATAGTACCTAAATAATGCATCGGTTCCCAATAATTAAATGTCTCATCGCAATCGGAAATGTGCGTCCAAATTGCCGCTGAAAATCTAGCAGATAATAAAGCTTTAAAAGCCGTATCTCCACTCGGATAGACAATTTCCCTATCGCTTTTCCTAAAACGTATTGATTATTCAAACTGTGAGGTTGAAATATGTAATTTTCAAAATACTTTTGAGGTTGTGTCATTGTCGTACTCGTACTGCTCGCACTCTTTTTCACCTCTTTTTTACCCTGACTTTTCGAACTATTTGATGATGACCCATTGTGCGGCTGTCTCAATTTTGCTGAAGGTGGATTTTTGCCCATAATTCATTGATAATGTATATAAATTTATGATAAATAAGCCTATATTTTATCTAATTTTCCGCTACGACATTTTAACGAAGAACACGTCATTTGTGACAGTTCATTGCCAACGTAAAATATATCAATATTGTGACGAGCTATTGAAGTTGCCTATATTATATAAACTAAAGAAATCTTTTTGAATTTATACGGGATGTTTTATAAAGTACGCCGTTTTTAAAAATGCCATTTTCGGTAAAAATCAAAGTTTGTGTACCTTCAACAAATACTAATGAATTAAACCATTACACATTCATTTTGTTTTTTGTGTATTACACCCCCTTTTCTTTAAAATGTTGGTCTTTTTCATCTTTTTGTGTGTTTTTGCGTTATTCCTACCTTTTTTGCATATTTGCATTGTTTTCTACGCTTTCCGAAAACAACGAATGAACAAGCGTAATATTGAGAGAAAAAAGACACATAGAACATACAAAAAAACAGCTATAAAGGTAATATTCAGTAATATTTAATTAAGTAAATGGGAATAATAAATTCATAGGCAACATTTTTATTAGGTGAAAATTGTACTTGCTTATTATTAATATGTTGAATTAGGTAAGCTCACATAA
>JARJDW010007102.1:0-17059 GCA_030264715.1 Adinopsis sp. GC000173 | reverse complement strand
CTGGCAATGCTTGTAGATTTAGTTAAATGAAAGAAATTTCTTTTGCAAAAGCACTGTCATGTTTATGCAACTATACGATTTTTAAAGTGATTCATCGAGGCTAGAATTATTTGACGAAATTTGCACACAGAAAAAAACCATTACGTTTTAGTTTTTAAAAACGAAATTAATTAGCAAGCATTTTTCATGCTTAGATAATTATCGTTGTTGATTGCAATGCGCGTTAATTTCATAATTAAATAAAGAATAATGCTTGCGCAATAAGAAAAGTATTGCTAATTCAATTATATTATGCATTAGATTTTCATTAAATTTCTATAGCCATTCGAAATCGTTGGCGGGATTTCCTCTGCTGATGGAGACTTTTTAATTCCCGGCGACAAAACGCTTTTGCGTCGTTGTCGTTGCGTGCGTCGTTTTTTGCTCGCTTTTGCTGTATGTTTATCAATGCAACGATCGGACGGATACAGATAATTTTATAATTTCGCAATTGTTCGTTTCGTTTGTGTGAAAGTGCAGCAGCCATCAACATTAACAACAACAGCAACAACAGCAACAGCGCTTGAGTTTCTCTTAAAAATAAAGCTATTAGACAAAAAAAAGTGCGCGAACGACAATCGAATTGAAAGTTAATAATGAATTTATTCCTATCTGCTTGAATGATTTTTTACCACAATTTGTGCGAATACAATTGCACGAAAATATTTCATGGTGTGATTGTGGACGCATTTCCAATATAATGTGAAAATGGTGATAATTAGCCGACGTGTAATTTTCCCATACGGATGACATGTAATTAGCATATGTGTGCTAGTAACCTCCTAAATGCAATGATGATAATGATAATATTAATAATCAATATTTAGCGCGCGCGAGTATATTTAAATGAGCTGCATCGAAATGTGTCACAAACCTCAATCCGATAAATCATCATATGCGAGCCGATTCGCATTTTGTTTTCACTTAAATCACGCCGCGATCGATGGGAATTAATCCGGTTCGACGCTCTTTTATTTCCATTCGATGATCAATAAATTTATCTTCTTGAATAATTTATGCAATTTTACTGCGGCACAAATTTATATAATAACGCAACAAATTGCAACATGTAAAAATACTACCTATAAGTGTATAGATTGGTAGCAGTTTTTTTGTTGTTTCACTTTTTTACGGCTTAGCAATAGTTTAGTGTTGCAAAAGAATATTTTCCATATTTAACAACTGTTTAGGAAAAGTTATAATTTATGTGAAAGGTTCTCATGGAAACTTTTTAAAATTTTTGTTGTTTTAAGTAAATTTACACACTTTTTTGTCTGAAATTATATACTTCAAAATATTCTGCAAACGAATTTTATAAAAATGATTTAACATAAGGCAAGGTTTTACGAAAAATCATATTAAGATTTTTAATTTTTTTTAAAGAAAAATTATTTTTACAACCTTAAGATCTTAAGAAAAGTCCGATTTTAAGAAAACTTGATCAAATACATTAAGTTCGTTTAAATTCAATTGTATTAAGTATGAAATACTCTTAAATACCTAAAATTGTTTATTCTTAGCATTGATTTATTAAAATTTGGAATTTGTTTAAAAAGCTTTTGGAAAAACTAATTTTATGATAAATTTTGTCATAAATTTGAAATATTTTAATTAATTTTTTACGTCTATGTATTGTAATTATACTTTTAAATCAATTGTAAGGTCATTAAAAGTTTAACAATATATTCAAAATATTATACAATGTCAAGTTTTCTTCATTATTGTGTGTGACCAATAAGTTTTGATAATAAAGTTTGGGTTTTTAATATAAACTTTTGCAAAAAAATATATTTAAATTAATTCGATCCTTGTTCTTATTGAAATTTTGCGTATTTTAAGCAATTTTAAGGTCATTAAATGTTTAACAATATTGGAAAAAAATTCAAAGCTAAGGTTTAGGCAATATGGTTTATAATAAACCAATTTAGATTTTAATAAAGTAAGGTAATCTAGAAAAGGTCGATACAATTCAATAAAATGTTAAGTGGCATCGCTTTCATGTTGAAGAGAATGAATTTCAAGAACAGCGATTTTTTGAGATTAACGCTTATCTGAATTTGGGCAGTTTAGTTAGAGTACACTGATTTACTGTCAGCAAAACTTTAGGTCCAGGAAACCAAATTTTATTATTGTTTTTTGACATGAAGGCATTAGTAATGGTTCGGTAATACGTGAATTTCGAAAAACACTGTAACATGTAATAGACGATGGTTATAAAAAATTGTGCCCAATTGCGTATATTTTGATGTCCATTCGGATAGATTTTTTAAAATGAATTAAGCCGTTTGTTCAAAAAATAAACAATTAAATCCACGGAATTCGACGATTCCCAGACGAATACCTGGACTTTTTTTTTGCAATTCGCGTATTGCCCTTGGTACAACATGATCAATTCGTAAACCATAATTTTTTTTATTTGTTTACATGTTACTTATGGTTATATTATTTATTTGCATTGTTATTCTATGGTTTATATCTCATGCTTTTAATGTATTTCCATTAAATTTAATTAGCTACTAGTAAATCAACCCAAACTAACAATAATATTTGTGAACAGATGAACATACATGTTTTGATGTTTTTGAAAAAGCTTGGACGCTTCAAAAAATTACTGTAGGTACTTATGTAGATAAAGGAATGCAAATTTCTTTAAATAAGATCAAAAGCGAGATATTAGGTATCTGTATTTCGCAGACATCAGTAGTCCACGATATTTTAAACACTTTTACAAAACAATTTAGACACCTGAGTTTACAAAAATATTCTATATCGATATTTTAATCATCAAGCATCTTTATCAGGAATGATTATTTTGGATGATTATCACCAAGAGTCAGTAGACAACTTTTTTATATTCATTTTAAGAACTTGCAACCCAAAAAATGTTTTATACCTATACAGTTTGACGCAAATATTATAAATAAATATTTTGATACGGATATGTAGTACCATCGAGGTTTTATAATTAAGACTTTCTAAAGATCACAATTATACACTGGCCAAAACCACAAGAAGATTTAAGCATGTTGAAATACTCGGAGCGCTTGCAAATGTGCAACTGGAGGTCTGTATTTTGCTTTATCATTCTTTTATCTCTTTTATTTGGATTTTGGATATAATTATAAAATAAATATTTAGCACATTTTGTAGTCTTCCACTACAGTAAATTTTGCCATTTTTAATAATTGTCTCCAAAATCGAATTTCGATGCACCTTGACCCATCTAGGGGGTCACCTTAATGTTTTTACTTTATAGTGATTTTTACCGATGTTTTATGTATGTAATCGTACAAAAATCCTTGAGATGTTTGCAATTTGATTGGTTTTAATGCGTACATGAACCGGCGTAATATATGAATATTCGAACAAATCAATACCTGTTAAATATTTATTGCATATTATTCATTACTCAGCTAATTTACAATCAATATATACTTTTTAAATTCAAGCAATAATTGAAATAAAAGTAAAAGCTACAATCACCTTCAAAAGGAGAAAACCTCTCTCTTATAGCGCGGCATCAACGTAACCACGCATTTTTGCCATGCCGCTTTTTTGTTTTTATCTCCATTCGACAAAATCGACTAAAACAAGTGCGCTCAGTGAAATTTGCAATCAAATTAATATTACATTTATGAGTTGAATTAAAAATTTGCACGATTGCGGCGAATAATTAGCGCCGTCGATTTTTACGCGCAAGAAAAGAAAGTTTTTAATAAACGCCATGGTGTGTGTGTTATGTCATGTTAGAAAAACGACGGAGATTTTTGCTGCGATGCTGTTATGTAAAGTATTCGTTCGGTCATAAAGAAGTGATTAGTTATAAAATATCAATTGTTTTCCATTTTGTTTAGTTATAAATATATGTGCTCGTTGTCTTTCGTATGAGTGTAAATTACACATCTATTTCCTCAAAAATTTCTAAACCGCAATCAATTTTGTGTGTATGTGTATATTTTAAATTTGATACCTGCAATGTAAATTAACATAACTCATTTCCGAAACTTCCTGGTATGTTGTTTAAACATTTTAACGTAATTATACAGAAGAATAACATTATGATTATTGAAATTAATAATTACTCTGAATCTATCGAATTTAAAAACATTAAGACTTTCCATTTAAATTATAATGGTTTTGTAAGCTTTAAATTAATAAAAATCTCAATAGATATATCAATAGATAGGCAGCCGGTGTTTCATTTTGAATGAGAAAATGAAATAACCATCGTTCCGTCATGCTTCACAAAAATATATTTGAATCTTAATCAATTAACAAGTATGTATGTTTGTGTTATTGTTTTTATAGTTCAAACTATAGTTTAAAAAAATAGAAATGTTGATTTCTGTTATTATTGCTATTATATTTAAGAGCGAAATGTACTAATTTTTAAAATTCGCTTAACATATTCGCTACATTATATTAATCTTAAACGTCTGTCTATCTGTCTTATTGTCAGTTTCATAAACAACTAAGTTTTAACATTAACAGGCCGAATTTGAAATTAAGAAGAATTTGGTGATGACATTTGGCATACTGCAATTTTAAACTTAGATCACTTTAAAACGCTCCTTTATATGTAACATGCTTGTCATCGCTAAATTAATAAAAAATAGTTTAAATAAGGCTTTATTTACTTGCTGAGATTACTTGTTTTGTATTTCGGCACACTTCTTTATCAGTTTAATAACATGATATTAACAAATAGCTCTTAGTGAACAATTTTTATAAATGATAACGTTCTAATGATAAAATTTTCTTGCAAATTGCTTATAGTTTAATGGTTTTATTTATCAAGTTGCCATTAAATGTTCTAGATTGATTTAACGCTTCAGTGTTACGACCGTCGCAATAATATAATATAATAAACAGGAATAGTTACTGCAATCCGGTTTGCCAAGAAATATTTTTTCCTATATTAGAATTAAAAGAATAAAATGGATTTAGTTCTCTTAGATGGAGAACTAACTCAGATTAGTAATAATTATCATAACGTTTTTTTACATTATGTGAATGATATAAATTACATTAAACTCTTTTTCTTTTTAATTACATAATATATTGATTGTTTTTCAATATTAATAAATANGGAGAACTAAATCCTCTCGTCAGATTAGTAATAATTATCATAACGTTTTTTTACATTATGTGAATGATATAAATTACATTAAACTCTTTTTCTTTTTAATTACATAATATATTGATTGTTATTCAATATTAATAAATACAGTAAAATATTCCGTACAATGTAGATTTTAAATCTTGATTAATTATTTCGAAAATTATGAATTTTATGCATAAAAGAGAACTAATATCGTGTTTACAAATTGGATCAATGGATATAAATTTTCAGATGCATTTAAATTACAATTAACCCAAAATGGAAGAGATGCGATGATGATGTTGTTACACCGAAGCGTAAGTGGGCTAACATAAAGCGCCCCAAATATTATGCATTATAAACAAATATCGAATATTCAATCAAGAAAATTGTGTTAATAAATAATTCATTCAGAAAATAAGCTTCAGTGTATGTACAGTGGAACTTTGAGATATGAGCAGCATACGAATTTTTGATATATGAGATGAGACTCGGACTAATATTTAATTTGGGAATTCTGAGATACTAACTGTAATCCGACAAGTTTCCGCGTCCAGCGAAAAAAATCGCTGCATTATTAATTAATACACGTAAATCAATCTTGTTTGAGATACAAGCTCACTTGGGTAACGAGGCCACTGATTGAACGAATTAAACTTATATCTCAAGGTACCACTGTATTCCTCCAAGTTTAGTTACAATTTTGTCACCTATCAAGATAATCAATAGAACTAGGGCGCATTTTTCGGTGCAAATTAGCGATTTTTGATTGTATATTCCAACTAGTGTGGCATTTTAGCAAAAAGCTTTTGCAAACAAATGGCAAATCTCTTAAAAATTTGCGAAAATTGAGGAAAAGTCGCTTAGCATTAAGAAAGTAATAAAATTGTTTTCTTTTTAGCCAAGAATGTTGGTATTTTAAAGGTGTAACATTTTTGATGTCATACCATTTTAGAAGTTAAAATAAGTTATTGAAAAAACGAACACGTAAGTGTTTTCTGCTTAATTGCTTAATTAACGTATTGCGAAAAGTTGTAAATCATTCGCAAAATAACGTCTTAATGATTTAAGATGCTTTCATTCATTTTGATATACCGGAAATATTAACAAATAATGAGAATGTGCATTTAATATAAATAAATTATAATTTTATGAAATTTTACCATTCGTAGTGCAATTTTTAGTCTTTAAGCCTGCAAATTAACACATTTAACAGACATATGATATCCTGAAACGTCTTAGCATGTTTTCTGTTCGCTTCAATGCTGGTAATTGAGCGATGAATAATGCCAGACAATCATTTTACGATTAACATAATTATGTGTGTGTTGCAATGTTTCGACAGAGCGAATTTAACAAATTTATTTTATTGCAGTGCGGTGGTGAAGAGTCCGACGAGTTGTTGACAGCGCCGGCGAAAACTCTTGACAGCAAGCAGCTGGAGAATAAGCTCAACAACAACAATCATCATTACAGTCCTACGATGAAGCTGCGCCGCTTGTACTCAATCGAAGAGGCTCCTAAGTATTTAACGCACAATCCTTTTATTCTATCCGGATATCGTGGCATTCTCAATACGAAGCTGTGCATCGAGAGGTGCGTAAACATTCAACCAATCGCATTGTTTTCCTAATTCTAAACTTGCTTTTTGCAGTGTTTTTTGGTGGACGAACGAAACGATCAATATATGGTCACACATCTTTGGCTTCATGCTGTTCTTCGGGCTGACTCTCTATGATATCGTAGCGCTCAACTTAACAACAAATTTTAGTGATAAATTAATTGTAGGACAAGTACTTTTATGCTTTATGGTGAGTGTAAGATGAATCGATGGAGTTGAACCATAAAATGTTTGAACAAAGCCGTTTTGGTGCTTGAAAATCTACATCAGAACAAGATGTTCTATCACTAAATTGACGATTATTTACAATCATTAATTAGAAGGCAATGAATACGTAAATCCGTAGTTTTAACAATAATCTTCTTACGACTTTTTTATATTTTATTGCTTTAATGCAAATTTAGATTATTTTTATGGCACTTTTATTTAAAATCATTTATATAAAATGTTTTTTTTTTCAATCTACAATAAGTTTTTTATAAACATTTAAATATAATATACTTGTTCAATGACGGATTTACATATAATCTAAACAGGTTATAGATTAGGGCTTCGACTTAAGAGGGTTTACATTAAATGACGATAATTATTTGAAATTAAAATATTTTTTTTAGCATTTATAACTATATTTAATTTATTTTTGTTAATGAACAAAAACATGAAACGATTATAGTTAGAGCAGGCATAGAATATATTTGAGAGATAGGGAAATAACTTAGTGTGACACTACAAATTTTGGTGTACTAGTTTTTCTAGAAAAGACTTTCTTAAATATATATTATTAAAAAATGCCTTAGATAGTGCTTTCATGAAATTCACCTTACTGATCAACTAAAAATCGTTCATTCCATGTTAATTTATCATGGACCTAAGCATGTGTTAGCTTAGGGCCTCTAAATTCGGCACTGCTCCAAATACTTTAACAAATAATATTTATAAAATTTTAATTGTAGTATTAATTAATGGTTTGTGTTCATTCTGAAATTAAAATGATATTTGTTCAAATTTAATAAATACATAGTTTGTTCTGACAACGACCCGAAGGTCGAAATGTCTGCACTAACTGATTAAATATCATTTGCAAACAATCGTATGGCGGTTTACTCGACAACAGCTTTTTGTTGCTGTATGCATTTTCAACAAACGCCTTCTATCCAAAACACTCATTTTGATTTTTATGTTTTTAGAAGCGTCTGTATAAATTTGAAGCGCTGTTTGAATTACGTGAACGTTCGAAGTCTTCCTAGCACGAATTTCTACTAACTGAAGCAGCACAAATATTTGGAAGCAATTAATCACTTGCGCGAACATGTTTGGAGGCACACTTCGCCTGCTACAGTTACAATTATTTAATGTTCATACAATATTTGATACGCTACACTTTCTCCAAGCGCGAACACTTTTTTATTACAATTGAATCGCAATAAGAAAAACGTTGTTATTATAAACTACCAAATATTTTAATTGAATTATTGGTGAAATTTTTCATTTATATACATTCTAAGCTGAAATTTAGAAATTTACTTGCTTATTAGGTTGATTTGATCGCTGTGCAAAAAAAGCGCAAGTAATTTTCCATCGCAAAAAAATAATTGCGTTTTCATTTTATTACGGTCATCAAATTATATTCAAAAACAACAATTAACGTCAACAAAATGTTAAATACCGTCTTTGACTGTTTAATTAAATATTATTATTTTTTTTAGATATGTATGTTATTGTCAGCCTGCTACCATACATTCTCGTGCCGATCGGAAAGTGATTTTCATTGCTTCCTAAGCTTCGACTTGTTTGGCATTGCGCTCAGCCTCCTAGCCATCTACACATCGGGAATATACTTTGCATTTTGGTGCCATGCGGTAGATATATACTTTGTGAAGCGGAAAAACAATGTAAATCATGAATTGTTTGTAGGTATGGCGTCAATTTTACATAACAACAGTGACGCTTATCTTCGGGGTGGCAATGGTCTTACAATTACCACGCTTCAACATTGATTCCCACGTGAAGATGCTCGTGTTTGTTGCATGGGCAGCGTACGGAGTCGTTCCAACGGTACATTGGACTATAATCATGGGCGGCTTAAACAATCCTGTCGTTGAAGTAAGCGCAGTACAATGATAGTAATTTAATTATTACACTGATTTCATTTGTAGCTGCTGTTGCCACGCGTACTAGGCATGTATCTGATCAGCGGCACCGCATTTATGATCTACGTAACGCGCATCCCCGAGCGTTTCTATGCTGGAAAATTCGATTTTCTTGGACACTCGCACCAGTGGTGGCACGTCATCATCGTGCTCGCCTTGTACTACTGGCACTGCTCGGGGGTACTGTATGTAAACTATCGCATCAATCATGCCTGTTCTGATAGTATGCGATTGGATTGATCCACAACGTTTAAATGACACGTCTTATACTTATAATCGCAAAAAGGGTATCTAGTTTATTGTAAATATTTTACGCTAGTTTAGCATCTTTTATACAATAGTAAAAGTTGTGTTAAATTTATTCAGGCAACGCAAACTTTCAAATAATACCGCTATGTAACAGAATTGACAGAAATTTTAGAGCCTATCTTAGCGTCAATTTTCGAATATTAATTTCTGTAGTTAGTTAATATTTTTCAAAATTTTATGGCTCTTGGTAAGTATATCTGTGATATATGGGTAATTTATTTCATGTTATTTTTATCAATTATTAAAAAATGTACAAGATTATGGTTATTTTTTAATAAATAAGTTAAACAAACATTGGATACACATTTGCCTATCGTCTATTAGGTGGCGCTAGTGCATCTTTTGTAGGTTAATATTTCCAATACAAAATATTGCCGGCATGTGCAACAAATTTACAATTAATATCGTTTATTATTAATTATTCAATTATTTAGTGCTTAGTGTAACATGTGTGTATCAATAACGATTTAGTTGCATCCTGAGAGGCTCGTTAAACATCCACATCATTGAGATAAGTGCTTAGATAAGGATAAAGGTGAGTAATTCTCTTTAGTTAGCTTTTATCCTATTTTAAGTACTTTTAAGAACGTTTAAGCTTTACGACTCATAAAAAATTAATGTTACATATTGGATAATAATTATGTACATCCTAAAACGTTTATGAATCGTTACAATTACGAAATGAGTTGTTTTTTATCGCCGTTGTTGTTATTAAATTTTCTAACAACAAGCGGTACTCGTGGCCGATGGATTTGCAACAATTTGTTCCACAACGAGCATCAATTGAATAAAATCGTTGCAAATTTTGATAAGTTACACATCGAACGTTTCTAGATCGGGCAATATTTTACGACTAATTGACAAATTGCTCACGATCGTTAATTAATTGCAATACATTCAATCCCTTAGAATTTCAGTATAATGTTCAAATATTTGTTTATATAATATCTAGTTATTTTAAAACAAAATTTAAATCTTTCTTTAGGAACATATTAAAATTTAAACAATTGTAAAAGCATTTTATTCAAAACAGTAATAAGAAAATCGTAAAAATCTCCGCAGCAATAAAAGTGTATGAGGGTAACGTAGCAGTTTTAAAAATTCTGGTGGAAAATATTGTGATTTTTTAAGAAAATTAATATTCATAATCAAATATTTTCTAACAAACCTCTTATATCAATAAATTTGATAATATTTTCTCGTCTCTAAATTACATGTTTTATAAAAGTGATGTTTAAAAAACTATATTTTTTAAATTTTATTATTACAGGAAGGACTTGTACTCATCGTCAGTGACTTTACAGTGATTTATGTTTCAGCAAAATTGTTGCAGATTTTGATAAGTCTCCTATCGTACGTTTCTATTTAATCAAGCAATATTTTACAACAAATGATGTAAATGAAACCATATGTTTTTTCGTAATATTTATACTCGTACATATGCTTTATTATCATCATCAATTATTTGTATTAATTTACTTGATTTTCTTGTTGTCATATGCGCTGTTAAACAAAATATGAGTAAATACTGGAAAAATATTATTGACATGGTGATTACATGTAATATCATGTTTGCACTAAAAATTGTACATGAATGTTAAAAACATGTGGGTTCGTTTGTTGTTAATTGCAAAAGATAAAAATGGCTAAATTGAATTTGGTATACAATACAAAACAAACTGCAGATTGATAAAGTTAATCAATTACCTATACCTAGATTTTTTACTTTGTCATACCTACTTTTAAACAAACGTAGCATTACGTAGGCATATATTTAATTAATAATGTGATTAGTAGACGCGATAAACCTCTTCAAATCGCAAATTGTTTTACATTGGGCGAGAGGTTACATTTATGTTAGTTTGAATATGTAATTAAGTAATTATTATATAAACAAATATGCGTGATTATTTAATCAATTAGTTGTGACTATCTGCTAAATAACTTAAACAGCAAATGAAGATATTTTCCCGGGTCACTGCATCATTTTCTGTTAAACATTAATTCAGCAAATGTGTTTAAATTCGAATGAATTTATTTAATAAGAAAACTCATCAAATGCATTTTATTGATTTAACGTTTCAGCCCTATACGTCTATTCCAATACGATCTAACAATAAAGAAAATTATTTATTTCAATCTAGTTTGCTAAGCGCGTTTCTTTTTTATTACAGAATTGATTTGGTTACAATTACTAAAGCTATAGTTTGTCTGATAATAAGATTTTATATAAAATCATATAAATTACAAATCTCAAAAATTTGTTATAAACGTGATAAACTGTATAAATCTGAGAGTTTTATATAATATTACAGCTTAATCATTTTATTTAAATATTCTCAAACTGTACTGAAAGTCAATAAACATTCATAAATACTTTCTAACTACCGCTGATGCCTATCTTTTATTGAAAGTTTATTGTAACTACTTAAAAAATTATAATATTACTATATTCAACAAATTAAGTCGACTATATTGGCATTACTTATAATGTACTAAAAGTGTTTAGCTGTGTTCCTCCAACATATATTTAAAATATCATAGTTACTTGTACATAATTGAAATTTCAATTGACAACATCCAATAGGACCGAAAAAGACAATATCCTTCTGCAAAATATATTCTTGTCTAGTTTTGTGCAAAAAATTGATTATGCAATAAATTTAATATTGATTCAGTAATTTCGGTAATTGTATGAGGTTATTAAGGAAATTATTTAAATGTGTTGTAAATAATAATAATGTTTACGTAACATAAAAAGGCATATCAATTCATATAATAGATACTTAGACAGATGATTGTTTTATTTTCTGCAAAAATATAAAGATGTATTAAATATGGTTGTGATAATACAATTTTTGATTTAATAATTTAATTTAATAATGATAAAGAAAATTAGTTATTTCGATTTTTAGTAATGTTCATATACTGATATAAATAGTAGGTTTAGATGATTGTTTTGTTACATTTTCTGAATAAATATGAATAGGACTGTATTAAGTATGGTTGTGATAATGTGGTTTTACTTATTAATTGAATAATTTAATTAATTATAGAGGAAATTAGTTATTTTGACAACAATGATGAGACATGAGATTGAATACAAAAGCAAATCAAGATAGTAATTTCCAATTCAGTTCTTTATTAAGATGCACCTAGCTAGAGGAAATTAATTTGGTTAGTTAAGTTAAATTACATGGAGTGTGTTGTATCGTAAATTGAAGAAAGTAAAGAAGCATCAGGGATAGGGTAATTGAAACTATTTGAGCAATTTATGAAATGGTTTCGAATAAATAATTTGCCGTTACACTGCTTGACATTAACATATTATTGTTTGAATTTCTATGTAGTTATTTGAAATTTTGCTGGAAACTCAACATGCTGAGGAATTTGTATCTGAAATTGTAATTAAATATCAATTGGAGATTTCACTTTTGTTAAAAGGCAAGATCGGTACTTATCTTTAGGGTATAATTTGTTTAGTTGATGTATGTATGTAGTAGGAGTAGTATGTGTGAGATGATGTTTATTGAAGTTTAAATAGGTGATAAATTTAAGGTTGATTAGCTAATTTAGCAGGTATGAGGTTTAATAAAAACGTGCTAGTGGGCGATAAGTGTTGAAAATAAATGTGTGTAGTAGTTGAGTTAATTAGGTGTGATAAAAATGGTTAAATTGAATTGAGTTAGAAAAAAAGTAGATATAAAAAAGTAAGGTAAAGAGCGTCGACAAATAGATCAAACTCCAGGCGATCCGCAATTGAGTAGAAAGCTTTGGTAATGATCTCTTCTGAGCCCAGGATGAGGCAGATATAAATTTGTGGCGCTTTCGCTAACTCCCCGTGCTTGGGGACAAAATGGCAGCGCCCCTTTTTCCCTCTTTGTTGCTATAACAACGCGCTTCTTGCGCGGCGAGAATGTGATGGGAATGCGAGCGGGCGCGATTACGCGCGTTCACCGTCTACGCGCGCCTCGTTTTCCTAAGAAACTTGAGGGTTTTCGGGAATGGGGAAGTTTAAGGAGAGAAAGGAATACGCGAGCGAACTGCGGAACCGGTACCCGACTAAATTAAGCGAGAAATCTTTGCGTGCATAATTAGGGGCAACGAGTCGTGTCAAGCTTTACTTTATATAAAGAGATATTCCCATTCATTTCGCTCACTCATCTCATCTTCCACTCTGATTGATGAATATTTGCATCCTTGCAAACGGCGCGGCGGGAGGATGATGGAAAAAAGAACACACACAAAAATCATGAGACGAAACGTAGATGCTCAACCGCATTAATAATTCATGTGCGAACTTTTCGTTTGTTTCTTAATATAACGTTCAATAAAATATATTCGCCGCCTGCATTCTTACAACGCACCAATACACCCTCAATATATTGTACTTATTCTTCTTCTACTTCAAAACAACTACTTGATTAATTGACTTAAAAAATTGTTTCTATCAATACTTTTTATTCTAATAACTCTAATTAGCTATATTTCATATATGTGTAAATAAATTTAAACTTACAATCTATTTCACTTACTTTTTATTTTTATATCCTTTATAAAAATTATCGCATTAAGTAACGTGCTACACTTTCTAAAAATCTCTATATCAATTTTATTCCCGGTTATTATTGTCCATACACGATAGCAGCTTTTCTCAATTGGTGTCGATTTTTTACTACACTCAACTCAATGCTTTTAGTCTATATTATCCCAATTTAGAAATGTTTTTTTTGTAATTTTAAAGTTAATTATTAAGAAGAACATATTTATTTATAAAACTGTAAATGATCACATCGATTCAACTTATTTGAATAAGTTACATTATAAAATTCCGATCTTTATCTTAAGAAAGTGTGATAGGTTTTGATAAATATGGTGAAAACAATTTTTCTCGAAATAATACGTTAAATAGGATGTTTAGAAATTATAATTCATTTGACTTGGATTTGTTTTATACCTATCTCCAAAAAAAGTTGATACATAGATATGAAATATATAAATGATTTGTTTTGCCGTAAATAAAGCGTTTATTATTGTTATACTAACAAATGTTAATCAGGTAATTCGTATCTATCTATTTTAATTATGGTAGAATTGAGTAAAAACTCTCTCTCTCTAAATGTAAACTATTCCATTTAATAATAGTATTTGTAGACTAGATAATTTACAATAAAAAATACAGAAATTCTCATTGCATGAAGAAGATTAATGTTTGGCATGTTACCTAAATATTTATAATCACGTAAAAGAAAAACTTTTGTTGCCCGATGGCAATTTATCAACTTTTCCATGTTTCTAATAACATGGAATGGAATGGATTTATTTGTATGTAAATATTATTAGAATCATCTAGAGTACGAAATTTGGAAATGGAATTAGGAAGATTTTTGTGGTCTTACATTTATTTGATAATTTAATAATAGCATTAAATAAAGTAATATTTAATGAAAAATTTGTTCTGATGGAAAAATCTTGAAAACGACCTATATCTAAATATACATAACAAATTTTGTAGACTAGCAATACGATTTTGTAATTAGAAAGACATTCAAAGAGGGTGAAATTGTAATGAATAATCAAATTGAAACTAAAAAATTTTACTACATTGTTTTGTTCCTTTAATATACTAATTTTAAATATTGAATTCATTTATTTGCTTTTTTTCTTATTAGTCTATAACTTTCTTTGTGATTTATTAATTATTTTATTACCAGTTGTGATCAATATAAGTTGAAATATAGATATATTTACTTCTAATAAAACTAATTTTGCGTCACTTTACTATAAGTAAATATAGAAAACTAAATAATTACCAAATAATTAAAATAGAAAATTAATCTTTGTCTTGTTACCTACATATTTTAAGTAAAAGAAGGTATTTCGTTGCCTGATGGCGATTTATCATTTCACCATTCAATTGAATTTAGTTTTATGATTAACTACAATAATTACCAAATTACAATTGTATGTGAAGGATTTATTTGTTATATGTAAATATTATCGCCACAAAATTATGTCGTCGCTGACGGCGATTGCTTATGAAGTTAATGAACGCTCTTGCCGCCTTATTGCTATTAGCTAATTTAATTATAGCACTAAATGGTGTACTATTTTATGAAAAATCCCCTCTGTCAGCTGACAACGATTTAAGAACGCGTGTAGTTTTTTTATCTTACAAAACTATCATATGATAGCTTATGAAAGCTTTTGTCGCCTTACGTCGATTAACTAATTTCATTATAGCATTAGATGAATTATTATTGCATGAAAAGATCCCTTTTGTTGCCCCGACGACGACGATTTATGTAGTATACTTTGTTATCGTCATACACTATCAAGCGCAATTTCTTCGTTCAAATTTTAATATATTTGTTACTACCACTTGGTGAACTATTATTGTAATATCAAAGAATAATAACTAATTAAAAACGCTTTGTTTCGATTCACTATAGGTTTTGTTTAGAAAAAGTCTATGCGCATTGTAGCTATACAGTCATCATCAGGACTAATCTATAAACAACAAGAAAAAGACTATTTATATGGTTTAACCCCGCTAAACTTTACTTAAATAAAATCTGTAGTGAACCGAAGGCAAGTGTTTTTAATTAATTAATTTTTATTATTTGATATTATAATATCTCAGAATATTTTAATAATTTGTATTCGTAGTAGGTATATGTTTGTAGATAAATAAATATGTGTTTGCTTGGTGTTGTTATTTGTGGGTGATTGTATGGGTGTAGCTGATGGGACAAGAACCGCGGCCGCAGCAATAAAGAAGAATTATTAAGGAAGCCCGTGAGCCAACAAATCCAGTCAAACTTAGCAGCACAAGTTGGGGATCAATGGATCAAGTTGAGTGACTCTTTTGGAAAAAGCGACGGATGCCTGTCTGCCTTCTTTAGTCTACTTTACTATTTTATTTCCCATCTGCTTTAATTGAAGATTAAGTCTTGTATGTTGTGTCCCGGTTTTTTTCTCTTGCTTGCGTCTTCGTCCTCGCCCTGCTCGCCCGCTTTATATCCGTCTTTTTCGCTGCTTGACGTAGTTTTGCACTGTGCTTTTGCTATATAGGAAAACTCTTAAAAAATATTTAATTAAACTGCATACAAATAAAACTATGCACTTGCATTTTATAGCTGTCATTTTGTTTTATTGCACTTTATTGATGCCTTTTTTATTATCTCGAATAAAAAACGGATTTATATTCTAAATAATGTTGTTTACGAAAAAAATTTACATGCTCAAAGCTACTATACTACAGCAGCAATGGGTTAATAATCATAATGTTTTGACTGAGTTGGCAAAAAATAGCTGAGTGAGGGAGGGCGGGAGGGAGCATGGTAGTAGCATCAGCGGCAGGCAATTGTTGAAATTTTGGTATTTAATGCAGCGAAGCACAAATGAGTAGCTGAATGATATTTCAATTATTACAGTAGATTTCCTAATCGTATCATACGGGTGCGTGGTTTCACTTTGGGAATGTCGCAATCATGTGCCCTAATGACGACGTACCCCCGGAGGGTAAAAAGCTCCAAAGGGATTACTGTTCTAAACAAGATTATAATGTAATCACACGTTGTAGACAACTATGGCCTCGAGGAGATAACATTATATCAGATCTTATAACATATTATACATATTTAGACAAGGGTGTAAATTATATTATTGCATTTGAAACCCTTATTTGTATATTATTATTTATTATTACACTCACACTGTTCAACGCAGATAATCATATATTTACACTACTAACTAGCAATTCTATAGTTTATAAAATTGAAAACTGGAAACAATACTTTTCCGATAATTTGGAATATAACTTAGTCAAATATTGAT
>JARJDW010007098.1:0-12237 GCA_030264715.1 Adinopsis sp. GC000173 | reverse complement strand
CATTGTGTAGCGAGTAAATTTACACCAAATGAATGTTTTGTAGCGTTTGTAAATCGCCGCAGATTTTTCGTTCAATTAAAAGCTGATTCTACCTGCCAGCCATCTATTTTGAGAACATCAAGTGTAACAAATTATCGCTCGAGTTCGACGTGACAACAAAAAAGAAGGAAGAATGTTGAGCGGCAATTCCTACTACTACACTACAATATAAATACACCTTCGAGCCGTGTTGTTCGTCGCCTTAAATGAAACGCTCGCATATTATCTGGCAATAAAAGTACTTGACTCTCATTCACACCATACAACCGAACTTTTCTTTCTACATCGTGTTGTAGGATGAATGAAATGCGATCGATGAATGGAGCTGAGAAACATTCTACCTGCGTGCACGATGAATGACTCCCACGCACAATGGTGATATTCACGCGTAGAATGCGTTTTAAAGTAGACTGCATGGCGACCGATGTATTTCGTTTTTTTGTCGCACATTCGATTTGCATAATTGTGTATGTTGTATTTAGTCGGGTGAATTGGCGAAAAATCTTTTCGAGGGCGGTGGCAGGTCTTTTTTTTCTCTAAAAAAATGTTTATGAAAGGTTTTTACTCCAAGTATGAATGGAAGTTGGAAGTTAATGGATAATTGTTAGAGTTTTAGGTCACACTATACACACAAGTGTTAAAATTTATTGATTCTTTAAATTCTTAGCGTTCCCAATAATAAAAATTTTATATGAGTTGATGCTTATGATGTTTTACAAGGTTTTAACTTTGTGTACCATATATCTACATAATTTTAGTTACGCTTTAAGAAATTTAAAATTATCAAATTGTTTTAGTTTTAATGAAATTACTAAATAATTTAATTATTCCTTAAAAATTGGTATTTTAAATTATTTTTTATTAATAATTAATTAGCTATGTCAATGATTTTCAATATTTTCTTTGGTAGTTATTAGACTATATTTCAAAGACTTTCAAACTATTTTTATCATTAAAATAGCTTCAAAGGATTTTAGTAAAACAGAAACTACATTTTTACATTATTTTTCTGTTAATATGTTGGCATATACCAAATTATTTTTATATATTAGCATATTATTTTACATCATTTATTATTTTTTATTCCCTTTGTGCAACTTAAATCAAAACCAAATTTTCTCACCACTTACACGACTTCGATCATTAAATAACAACCGAAGTGATGATTTAGCAAATGTTGATCAAACCCCTTTCGCGCATCCCTCGTACGACGCCTCAAAATTAATAACACACTTTTTTATCCAATTTGTCATTCAAAAAAAAAAAGGTAACCAGTCGCCGTCCCATCAGCTCTTCAACGTGAATAATAGAAAAATTATGGGGTATGATTTTCGTACCGTGCCGGCATTCTCTCACAATTACAACATTAAACGTGTTGTTTGCCACCTTAAGTGCCTGTCAATCATCGATTATGGAATATGTGAATTTGTCGTCGAGTGCGTATTGAATAAATGATGAAAAATTGTTGTTGGGAGGTTTGGAAGTTGCTCGACGGGTATGTGTAAGTACACGCCACTTGTGCGTGGAAACAGTGTGTGTGTGTGTGTGTGTGTAAAACACGTCTTGGAATTTTCACAATCGTGCATAATCACTTAATACTTACTTAGACAAACCGTTTAATCGCAAACAAATAGATAGCTTTTTGAGTATTGTGGAATTTGTAGCTTAACATAAAATTAATAAACTTTGTAATTAAGCCACCGAGAATAACTTTTAAAACATTTTCCTACATTGTGCTTGTTTTATGTCGTAATTCGTATACCCATTTCTGTTAGTATACAAATTCCTACATTTTTTCAACCTAAATTTGAAGAGCCAACTTGACACACATTTATATATTTATATATTTACATATCTTCCTTTTGATTTTTTTAGCACTAATGATTTAAATCATTTAATACTACCATTTCATAAATCTCCGCATTTTACATAGAAATACTTATTTGAGACATTTTTAGAGAAAAATTAGACTTTATGGTGCCAAATATGCTTTGATACATATTTTGTCGCACAATTTTTTTACCTCTTGTGTTGATAGGTTGTATTCTGTAATAAAATTTATGAAAAGTGTAAGTTCTATATTATATCTTAAAAAGCCGCTAAATTAATTGGGAACTTAGTTTTTGTAACTTTTACAAAAAGTAGAATATATTCAAAAATATATAGGTAATAAGTAGATTTTTATAAGAAGTTATAAATAGGTATACGTTCGAGTATTCTCAAAATTGGTAGTTTAAAAACTGCATTTAGTGAAAAATTGTAAATTTGTAATTTAATTTGGAATTTTTTAATGGCTTTAGATTTAATTTGAGTTCTTCTACAACATTGTATATAAATCCCATAACATTTTTAAACCATTATTGGAAATTTTACTTAAAAATAGTTTTAGTTTTAGTTTTTTAACTGTATAATTCTTCTAAAGTAGATTAAATCATGATTTTATTAAATTTAGAATACCTAATTGTAAAAGGTTCAACTATTCGTGGATATTAAACAACTAATCTTCTAAGGTTCAATTTATTCATCACTCAGTTATTAACCATTTATTATAGTTCTAGTTTAAATACTAGAAAAGTACAAACATCATATTTTTTATTGCTTTTCAACTGCAGCTTTGTAGAATTAAGAAAAGTTTTTAAGTGAAGAGATGTTCTTATTATAACTTTTTGGTATGCGTAATTAAGACTGTAAAAATATAAATATTTAAACAAAAAAAACTAGTAATTTTATATAAATTCTATAATTTATTTATAAAAACACTTTGGTATCAAAAATATACAGTAAGGTAGTTGTCAATATAGTACAAAAATCTTATTTACAATATTAAATATAAAAGTCTACACGCAAACTTCATCCTCCTCGTCGATATTCATCACATCGATGTGATCCTCATCGCACGACGACGATGACACCGACGTCTTCGTTCTGCCGGCGCGACTTCCACTCGAACACGTACGCAAACAACAACACTTATTCGCACTGCTACCGTCCGACGATGCCGTCGCCGGTAGATCCTCCTTCTTGTACTTGACGCGTCGATTTTGGAACCAAATTTTCACCTGCTTCTCGCTGAGACGCAGACACGTCGCGATCTCGATGCGTCGCAAGCGTGACAGGTACATGTTGGCGGAGAATTCGCGCTCGAGTTCGAGCAGCTGTGTGCTGGTGAAGGCGGTGCGAATGCGTTTGCTTGATGCGTCCGATTTTGATGATGGTGGAGGCGTCGGGGTCGATTCGCGGCTGGTATTCGGCGAGGTGTGGTGGAGCTTCGGACTGGATTGTGGAACGTGCACCTCGACGCTTGGTGGTTGTGGTGGAATCATCGGCGTTGGTCGCACCGGTGCTAGCTTACCGATGTTTTGTTGCTGGTGCTGCTGTTGTTGCTGTGCCAAGCTGAGCGAAAAGAGATAGCTGCTGATGTAGTTCGGCGGGTAGTTGAAGAGCGGCGGAGTGTGCGGTACTACGCCGACCTGCCGGTACTCCTTCTTGATGAGCGAGTCGACGAAAAAGTTACGCGATGGGGTTGATGATGACATCATTGTAGCGAATGCACTGGATAGACTGATGGTTGGGGTGGTTGGGTGGCTGGCTTTTATACGCGCCGAAGGGAGGCTGGTGTGGGTAAGGCGGTGCTTCGGTTGTTTAGGGGTTGTTTTGGGCAAATGGAGTGTCGGTACGGTTAATTGTCCCTCAGGTATTGAGTGGCGAAAAAATAGAGTTGGTTTTATTTAAGGTGCGCTTTGTTGTTGGATAATCCAATATTTATTAGATTTATGTTGTTTGTTGTTATAAATGAATAATAAATAAAATTGCAATTATTTAATAGTTAATTATTTTGCCTTTATATATCTATATTTATTTATTTATTTATTCTAAATGTTGAACAAATTTTAATTTAACTTTTCTGAATTGCGTTTTACCGTAATTAAAAATTTGAATGATCAAATATTATCATTTTCAATAAAACTTAGGAAATAGGCACGCCTGTCCCCATTCTAACCTATTGTTTAAATATCGGTAAATATACCTAACAAATTTTGTGTTTTCAAGATAATGCATATAAGAATAAGTTTTTACAAGAGTTTATTTGTTCCCATTTGCATAATAATTTAACTTTACTAATTTACATTTACCTAACTAGGTATACTATACTTAATTTTTGAAATGTGTATAATACGAAATCATAATTTTACCATAATATCAGCATAGACAATATATTATATTGTCTGTGATATCAGGTTCTTAAATCTAGAATAGTTTAGAACTTTTAAAAGTGGATTTAAAACAAAACGAGCAACTCAATTTTCTTTTTCATTATATTACTTTTCAATTCCTATTATTTACATTTTTGATGTGGACATTATATTATTTAATTTTTTAATGTCAATTTCTTTCATCCTTATTTAATTTATTTATTTTATTATAATAATAAAGAACAAAAAATATCAGTGCAAAATATGTAAGCGTAATTTGAATAATTGTAGCTTTGCGTTATGGAAAAGTATCGTAAAAAATGCAACAATTTGATGAAAAATATTAATAAAAAAAGTTTTTCCAAGAAGAACGCACAAATAACTTAAATAGAATGTTTTAAACTATTTTCTATTTCTATCAATTTGCATATTTTATAGAAGGATGGATACAAAATTTACAGTTTATTATAAAAAAAATGTATGTTATATCTTAACTGATGATGATACTTACCTATAAAGTTCTAGAAAACCCAACAGAGCCAAATTTAAATGTTGTCTGATTGTCAGATGACTACCATGCAAACTTTAAATATGATGCGAAGTTTTGTTATTACATCATTTATTTGGTTTATATAGAACTAAACTAAATTCGCTATAATTAGTTCCTAAAGATGGAGTTAAATCGTTGGATTCTGTGATTATAAAATATCTTGTTTGCCAATATGAATTAACTAAACGATATCATATTTCAATTATTTTACTTGAATACAATTTACAATACAATTTATCAATAAAATAGTGTTTTTATTTGTTCAAATCAAACAATTTTTAACTTCCTTTTGATATTTTATTGCACAATAAAATCTATCAAAAAGTTAGTCTTTCTTTGTTAATTCAAAACCAACAAATTTTAATATCATTTTTGCGCACAATCGAAAAATATTTCAAATAAGTACATAAGAATTTAATTCGAATGATTTACGACCCAAGAGGAGCAATAAATTATCATAAATGGTGGAAACTCTCGAGTTGAAGAATAAAAGTCCCCAGCTTTTCACTATATCAATAATATAATTGAAAAGAAGATACAATATCGTGCCATCCAAACTTCACATTGTCATCATTGTAAATACATACAAAACCCGAGTGGTTTTCGGAATGAATTGCAATATCATTTTGTGTGTAGATGTGTGTGTGTGTGTGTGTTAAAAGGGCGGCAGATGACACTTACAAACAACCCCCTCATTCATGCGATGCAATAATTTATTTCAGCGCAAAATATTAGCAATAAAATAATATTTGCTTGGCATTGGGCGTTCCAGTTAAACTGCTATCAAAATGTAGTAGGCTCCACCTTATGTTCATTTTTTATAATAATAAGTTTTACTCTTCGAAGGGTTGCTCGTCGGCCAATCGGTGGCGGGAAAGGGTTCCAGCGGCCGTTACTAGTTTGTATCATATTTAATGTTGTTTTATAATAGATTTTAAACTGATTCGCTTTTATTGTTATTATAATCGGGGGCTCGCTTTACGATTTTATTAAATGTGATTATGAAATATGCGAGTATAAAAGTCCAACCGCATAATGCTAAAAATGGTTTAAAGTTGATTTAATTAATCGTGTTTTTAATGGCCTATTTCAATAACAACAATGCGAGTATTTTGACGAGTTGCCAAGAATTTCTTTTATCTACAATCGTATCCAAAATAAAAGCGCTTTTGCAGGTAGAAAAGTTCACTATCTTCTTAAGTAGTAAAATCTATCTTGATTTTTTATACATTTATTTTACTTTTGGTAAATCTACATGGTCAAAACAGCACATTTTAAGGTGATTGAAGCAATACGCTAGATTATTTTTAACTCATTATATATTTTTTGAAAAATTGGAAGCTTTTTGTTGCAATCAGGCAGTAAGCCGTAAAATATATCTAATAGTAACAAAATTACACTTGATTGATTTACATTTTTTTTTATTTAAGTAATATGATTTGTTGACAGGTTTTGACATGTGTCGTGGCATATTTAGAGGAAATATTGCAATAAAACTAAAATAATAAAGTTGACAACATTTTCAGAAAAATACAGAAGAAGATCAAATAAAAAGGAGCGATAATCGTTTTCCATATCGTTCATGATAGGTATTCCTGCATGTGCACTCTTTAAATTTCAAGCCATTCCAAAACATTTAAACGTTTTTCATGAATTCTATTACTAATAGATAGAAGCCTTTCATATCCATGTATTTATTTGGATACTTTTGAAACCTAAACGTAAAAAATTATATGTAAATAAGAAGATATTCTCAGCTTCAAAACTAAGCAATGTAGTTAAATAACATTTGATTAGTGATGACTTACTTGATAGTAAGTACAAATTATGCTTTTGAAAATAATATATGAGTATATATTGTACCATTGGTCTCATACTTGCAGATAAGTATGTGTAATAAAGATCTAAAAAGTAAACAAAGTAGAACTTAAAGAGCTTATTTTCAACTCAAAGAGGTATGACATTTTCTTTGTTGTGGCTAATCGGATTGTTAAATATTGAGCACTTTTTAATTATTATAATATAATTGTAAAGGGATTAAATTGTTTTGACAATTTGAGCGCGCAAGATACAAATGTCTTTAAAGTAATTATACATACAACTACATAACAAATATTATTAGCAATTCTACGAATACACGGACAAGTTAAGTCAAGGTTTAAAAATGAACGGATTATCCTTTAACGCTATTTAATTTGAAAGGCATTTATCTATTATTTATTTGAAATTTGGGGTAAATGATTGTAATCATCGTGTTTTTTTACAAATGCGCATTTCAAGTATGCCCATCAACTACTTTTTGCAATAAAAAATTCCCTATTAAAAATAAACATAAAACCATCAATCAATATGACAAATAGTCTTTATCGTTGACTAAAAAGTAATGATCGTTTATAAGTTTTACTATAAAAGGATATATTTCACCAGACCAAATCCAAAAATTAATCACTAATATATGTACCAACTTTCAGCTATTGCTTGTCTATATTTCAAATATTCTAAAAGTTGCCAATTACCGCCTTTTTTATATTCTAAACCATTACATTATAGTTTTAATTTTGCGATTTAAGCAAAACTTATAGTACATAATTGTGGAATCTGGAGCAGCTTTGAGAGTTTTATTAACTAAAAGGTATGGAAAAAAATCCCATATTTTCTTGCAATTCTATTTTTATTCAAGATACCTACATATTATCAAATCAGTATAATAAATATTTGATAAGTATTAGTTATACCTACCTATACGTATGTACATACAGTAAGTAGTTACTTTTTCAAGTTCTTAAAAAATTTGTGTAAGCGCCTTATAGTAATCACAAAACGAAAAAAAATCAGTTTCTTAATTATGTGCATTCATCGTTTGAAGATGAAATGAATTGCGTTTATATAATATTATCTATCTATTTTCTGGACCTTCGAATCTTTATCAACAATTTTATTTTAAACTCGCAATATTAATATAAAAACCGGCAATGCCAAACCAAAAGATTTAAGTGCCATCTCTTTCTACACAAGCTTATAGTAGAATAATACATATAACTTGATAAACCATTTGTAAGTGGAGAAAATATAGTTTCATTTAAATACGAGAAAACATTGTTAATTTAAATGAATAGATAGTATTGGGAAGATATATTGTACGTTAATTTTAATTAAGCGTATCAAACTCATTGCATTGAAAGTTTGTGCCACGTCATTGATGAAAATTGCACATTTGCAAGTAAAATGAATGGAATGAAATGGAACATATGTAGAAATAAGAATAGGTGGTTGAGGATGACACTCTCAATCTACGATAATTCGATTGTTAACGCTTTCCATTGATTGATTAATGTAACGTTTAATTCTACACAAACACACATCACATTGGCAATTCCAATTTCGAATACACTTTTTTATTGTCTTATTTGTGACGAACGAAAATGTCTCATACGCATCGCTGTATTTTTATGCGGTAGGTAATAATTTAGTGCCGTTGAGAAAATACAACAATGTGGCGAGATAAGGGCGCGTTCTTGAAGCGATTGTGTAAGCATGTACTATGTAATGACAAGACGAAAGCACATTGAAGTGGTGGCCCCCTTGTACGACACAAAACGTATATTCTTGCCCAATTTGGCATGGTTTGTATTTAGCACCTTGTAGAAGTGGTGCGCACCCTTGCGAAAACGGAAACCACACACCCTGATATACATTCCAAGCACGACAACTACAATATCAATCGATTTAATCCATTTTAAGTATAGGTAAACTTTTTTATTATTTTATTACTTCTCAGATCTCAACAAATTGTATCTTCTGACCGTTATTTCTATATTTTGTGCTTTTTATATATTTTTTTACATATTGGATATAATGTCACTTAACTAATTGCAAGAAATTCTGATATAAATATAATTTTTATCGCATTCTTTTATCTATCAAGATTGAATCAACATTTTCTTTCATTTTTTGCTGCAAATTTTCACGGATTTGGAATTTTTATTCAATACCGAATCAAAAGTGGGATCATTAGCAGATTTTTTATTCTTTTTGCTCTTGGAAATTTTATAATTCTTGCCTATTATCAATTCCTGGGAATCGGGATATCTTGCGAAATTTTGTCATTTTTAATCCTCATTCACAGGATTTATAAAATAGTCGGAAGCTGGACCCACTACTTTAAACATAAAAACTATATTATGTACTACTATATTATAAGTTTGCAAACTTAAATAAATTGTAATACAAAGTTTGTAAATTTTCTTATTTTCTTGTATTCTTTTAGCGACAGTTAATTTTTATTTATTATTTAAAGTTGTCAGTTTATTATATATTTTCTCAAATTTTTGAAATCGAATACAAACTTTTGCTAAACAGCATTGCTAATTATGAAGAAAATAGTAAGCAATAAATTATATAAGCGACTCATTTCTTTTATCATGCACGGCTAATTCACACCAAAATTAACAATGCCACACCTAATGATGTCGATTCAACTGCGGCGATAAACACACACGACTTCATTTCCTGTCGTCCGTTCGATTTAGCAACGACGAATGGAGGAGACGCGCACCACCCCTTTGCTTTTAAATTACAATTTCATTTCATTTAAACGCACGCGTCACGAAAATTCGAAACAGGATGCGATAAATTTCATTAGAAGTTAAAAGTCACTAATTGCCAATAAAAGTTATTACACAATTGGCGACGCACAAGCACATCGAATACGAATGCGATGAGAAACAGTTTTTTCTTTTATTTATTTTTCGATAACCAACACGTCAAATTGACGATTCACACCGACAATTTCTACGGCGCGTGAATGAATGCGTAATCCGATCATGTGTTTGGGGATGCGATTTCATGATAAAATTATGTGTTATTTAACAAAAAAAAAATGTGCGCGCATTGGTATTGTGTTACAACCGGATTGGGATTATTACATCTAGAAACGCAGCATGGACAAAAAAAATAATCCTATTTTCTGGCAGCATGTCGCACGCTTCGCACGTCAAATATGATTAAGATTAATTTCGAATAAATGCGCATAATGGTTATTTGATAAAATTTTAGAATTTTGTTTTTTTTTGCCAATTAAACAAATTTCGGTGAGTTTTTTAAGAATCTTATTTTAAAGCGCTTCCATTTCGGCCAAACTAGCATTTCCTTTTGTTGCCGCATAGAATGCATGGCACGATAAATTATATGTAGTCTCGCCAAGCAAGTATATTGTTGTGTCTACCAACCGTACCTGAAACAACCTCGAAATCGTGAACTGCAATTTTTTATTTCCAAATACTCCCAAGAAAATGTGAGTAAATTTTCAATGAGATTTTGTGCCGTCAACAAGTGTTGGTGACAAAAATTTTTAGCTACGTATCTATTTTTGGCAGCATGTCACACGCTTTGCATGTTAATTATAATTACGATTAATGTTTTTTGATCAAATTATAGAAACTTTTTCCACAAATTCAGTAAGTGGACAAATTAACAAATTTTGGTATTTCTTGTTTTAAAGCGCCACCATTTTGCCCAAACTAGCATTTCCATTTGTTGCCGCATAGAATGCGTGGTACGTTAAATTATAAATAGTCTACCGATGACACAGCAAATAAGTATATGGTTGTGTCTACCAGCAGTACCTGAAACCATAGAGGTGTATACCTCTATGCCTGAAACAACCCGCATATCCTAAAATGCAAATTTTTATTCCCAAATACTTCCAAGAGAATGCGAATGAAGTTTCGATGAGATTTTGTGTATAGTACCGCATAGAATATTTGCTACGTTAAATTATACGTAGTCATACATAAACATAAAGTTGCGAATCCACCAAACAAAAATTTTTGTGCCGTCGAGAAGTATTGGTGCCAAAAGTTTCTAGCTGCGTATACAACAAATGAAAATTGTCAACTTTTGTTATGTATTGGTGAACATTGTTTCTTCTTTCGTACATAAGCGGTGTTTCACTTACTTCAGCTACTTTGGCTAGCAAATATTACTAGAAAAATTTACAAAACATTTCTCAAGTCAATGAAATGCACGGTATATTCCGTAGGATTGTGGAAATGCAATAAAAACGTAAAAATAATACTACCTCCGTCCAGAAATAAGTGCCTGTTTTCGATTTTCTTCAAAAATTAATAAATTGCGGCTTTAAAAGCAAAATGTCATTTTGAAACAACTTCTAATAGGTTAAGTTTTTAACAGCAACTAAAAAGTATTTTAGTTTTTCTCAGAATATAAGTTTTTGATTAAAAAATCAGAATTTTTAAGATCCGATATAAAAGTTCAGTCTAAAAATAATGAGAAATATGGAAAATATTTGTGCAAACAACGGTTGTAAGTAAAAGACTTAATTTACATCCAAACACAAGACAATTTTATAAATTCAATTTAAATGACTTTTATAAGCTTCCCAAAAACAATAATTGCAGATAAGTTTCAAATATATATTTTTCTGTTTTTGAAATTGGACCCTTTTTTCTTGTTAACGGGAGAAGAGGGAGTATGTACATAGTCCACCTAATATATACTAAGTAAGTATGTTGTTGCATCTACCATCAAAATCCGAAACGGCTAAAGCCGCTAAAACGCCTTTGACGAATCAAAACTAAATCAAAACGAGCAGGGCGCCACCATTTTGTGTAAACTACCAGTTTTATTTGAGTTCCCATAGAGTTCACCAGTATACCGATTCAACTCACAACACGCTAACTGAGTGAAGCGTGTTGCCTAGCATTGCGCCCCTTCTCCAGCAACTGAAACACCGCACGTTTTTCGCGTTCTTGCAGTTGGCAGCCATGACCGTTTGCCTCACAAACAACCCGAAGCAAATGGGTAAGCGTTTTTAACGCACACCACACACCTGTTGAACGCCTCGAAAACGCGATTTTGCGACGCGTAGTTTCGAACCAAAAAGCGGCGGCGATTTGGCGCAAATTGTGCGTTCGCGTTGTGTGCGACGCGTGTACGTGAATCGGCCGCGTTGTTTTTTCTCCTTTGGTGTTTTGTTTTACCTTTAGGTACGTGCATCGCCGAAAACACCGAGCCGAGGAATTTACCGAGTGAAAGGTAGGAATTTTTGCCCCAAAGTGCTTGTGTGTGTTGTTGTTTTTCATCTCGCGAAGGGAAATGCGTGGAAGGTCGTCGTGCAAAAACGATGCCCAAAATATTTATCGTTGAGCGTGCTTTTGCCGAATGCTTTTCAATCAGGCAAATTTTTTGGTTACGATCGTTTTGTCGGGGTATACGAATTTCGTAGACCTTGAATCTTCCACCAGCTCCAAGAACTTACCGTTGTTTTTCTAATCGGTTTTTTCTACTTTAAATCGAATCGTCATTTGCGTAATCCCTGCGGTTTTCATCTAATACCATATACTTATGTTTAATTTATTTTTTGCGTAAATGCAAGCTCGTCATACTCGTTTGTGCAAAAAATCCTAATTGTTTGACAAATTTAGGTTAGGATTA
>JARJDW010007097.1:0-14926 GCA_030264715.1 Adinopsis sp. GC000173 | reverse complement strand
GGCTCATTAGTGTATTAAATAATATCAATAACTGTGAAAATCCACTTGGACTTGAAAGTCTACAATATTTTGAATCGATTAGCATTGGAATCATGTAAATATCTTTAAAAATGGGCGAGTTATTTTAAAAAAAAATCTATTTTTTTATTGCTGAAACTTATTGCTAACTTCACATCCGTAAATAAATATCAATAATTTTTAAGTATTACAGTTTAGATAAACTATTTAAATTAATATATGCAAGATGTGCTTCTCTATAAACAATATTGCTACAATTTTAATGCCACACCACATTTCAATTAAATTAATGTGGTCTTGATGAAATTTAACATATTACTATATAACTAATTAAAACAGAATAAATCTTTCAGACAATATCGTTACGATTTTGTAGCGAAATAGATGTATGAATAAATTTAAGTTTTTTCTTTCAAAACAAGACAATAAATTTGATCGTTTATAAAGCGTGTTTATTGAGTCATTACGCACTCATTTAAATAAATTAATGCGATTTTAAACAATGTGTTGGCTGGATAAATTATACGTTTCTGTATGAAAGTACCAACTTCTGTTTGAATCAACACATAAAATTGGTTGCTGTTGCATTAATTGAGTGCGCCTTTTGTTGTTCGCTGAGGTTAAGTCCTCGACATTCTTATTAGATTAATACAAGCAGATAATTTTATGACTAAAACCTATGACAATAAATTATATGTTGTTGTTACTTCGTAACAAGTTTAAATACTTTATTGGCATAGCTGTGCTAATTACTTTCTGTCAGATTAAGCCATAAAAATTATCATGTTTTATTGATGTTTTCAAAGCTGCCATATAAGTGTCTATCAATACTACCTATCTATGCTGAATTAATATTTCTTTCAAATAATGAAGGTTACATTTTCTTACTTTTTTATAAACAGTTTTCAAATTACAGCAAATTAATAAACAAATTAGTTTTTAATTCGACATAAAAAGTTTTTGCAGAAAAATTTCTTGCCACTTAAGCAACTTACTAATTTGATAAATATTATATTTTATTTATGTTTATATTTAATTTGTTATGCAAATATCAAAGTGATGACAAATTTTGAGCTTGAATTAAAGATGTGCAAATGGGAGGTAATTTTGAGAGACTTACTTGTATGGGATGGGATTGGTTGGGATTTACTCATTAATTTAATTAATAATAACAAAATTTAGCTTGTACTTTCGGCCGGGAGATTGGCACTCTCTTTTGATCCCACGACGAGGACGGTCAAGGTATACAGGATCAAGTTAGACTGAGATGCTTCAGTTCTGTTTGAGCAGAGAGCCCAATTCTTTTTCCCGCTCTAGCAGTATTATCCACGATCGCTGGGGTTTAGAGTGTGTCTAAACTTCAGCGGTCGTGGCGGAGGTGTGCAGAGTCCAGTGTCTGTGTCTGAGCAGTGTTTTGCTTTTTTTGCAATGTTTTATCTAAACATTGATATGCAGTAATATACAGGTTAAGGAGTGTGGAACCCAGCTCTGGTCGGAGTCTAGTCATTCTGAACGGAGAGTTTTGCTAAAAGTTTGTATAGTGTCAACTTATACAACACAGTAACATTCGCGCGCTCTAGACTGAACTGGAACTCCTCTGCTCAGAAAGAACTGGCCTCTGCACACCTTTGATCTTCAATATCTCTGAGTTTGGTAATGCTTAGTTTCTATCTGAGTATTCTGCTTGCGATTATTAAATATATATGATCCTGAAATTACTTGATTCTGACAAACTATTATCATAAATTTGGGATCTCAATGGGTCTCATGTCCCATGTATTTATGGGACCTAATGATTGGTATTGAAAGGAAGTGAATTTTTAATCATTATGGCAATATTTTTGTAATGGGATGGGAAAATAGGGATGATAGGTAATTTAATGCTCTTATTATAAGAAAATGAACAAATCAAAATACTAGGTGAAGTTATTACCGTTTTGATTTCAATCTTGCAACCTTTGTTCAAATACAATGAAAGTGTACTCAATTTCTACTTATCGACACAGAATTTTAATCATATTGCTTTATTACTCTATGTATTTCATTTACGGTTGCAGCGCCTGATCTGCAATAATTATCTAATATTTATAATAGTCCTCACATTCTATCAGGGTCTAAACAAAACAGGAAACGTAAGTGTATAAGAAAAATATTATATGCCCCTTTAGAAATATGATAGAAAAACGGAGCAAAATTCATATCATTTGTAGATATAATCTCATTCAACATATTGACAAAAAAACATTCAATGTGGGAATCTATAAAGTTTAATTTTTATTAAACTTTTAATGAAGTTTAGCGAAAACAGTCTTAATTATATATTCCATAAACATCTTTGTAAATTAAATAAAATATTGATCCAGCTGTTTATATTGCAATGTATTGATTGAATTAGCAGAGTTATTATTAGGCCGCAAAATTCATAAAATTGCTCGCATTCTATTATTTTGTTTCAATTTTAGTTGTTCGAAATAATTTTTGAATAGAATATTGTTTTGGCTAATATTTAAATAGCAAAACAATTGCACAATGGTATACTTTTCAACAGAAAATATGTCATCAAATAATATCTACCTATTTACGAGTTAAATCTATGCCAGAATAATGTTTGAAATTTTAATAGGCTATTTAACGTGCCATAAAATAAAAAATTGCAATAATAAAAAATTTAATATATTCATATGAAATGAACCTAATTTTAAAAATGTATGGTAATAATACACACCTAATAGTCAAGGTTATAAATTGTTTACATCAACACTTTATAAAGAAAATTACTTTTCACAGCAACATTTTAGCGTTGATATAATTTATACGTTTTATTTTAGAATGTCAAAAGCAAATATTTTCAAAATTATATAGAGACCATAGTGTTTGCTTTCTAACAATATACGTTTTCATAGAGGAATATTATTTATAGAATCCAAAATTAATCTATAGATTAGTGTAGCACAATTGATTGAAACGCAATATAATAAGTACATAGAGAATGATGTTAACATAATTACAAATATGCATTGTTATAACTGCCATCATATCATCTAAAAGATTTTTTATTATCTATTATTATATTATCTGCATATGCTCGTTTTATTGTCTATTGTTTGTATAACTTTTAACAATAAATTTGAGTTTTTATTGTCACTCAAAATAAATTAACCAAACACTTTATTTAAATCTATTCTGTTGCTTGTGCTTTTTTCCCAGAAAATGAAGCATGAAGGTTTTAGCATGTAAATGCATCGAACCCTACTGTATATGCCCTGGCTCAAAAATGTATTTGTTAAACACATTTACATAGAAGTGAAGTGATTTTAAATAATAGTGCAATTGAAGAAATATGAGTGAAAAACGTAAAATAGTAGCGCAACGATGGTAGTTTATCGTCAATATTGTTCGAAAGCGTTTCGTACAAGTGCATGAAATCATTTTGTCGGTTCGTTGACGTTGGAATGTGGGCCACGCTTCAAAACATGTGATTTGATTCAATTTTTATACGGGGCGAGATTCCATTTATTCAACTTAGACAAAAATGGATTTGTTAAGAAAATGCAGTGCGCGTATGTAAATTTAACTAAAATAGGTCAGGTGTGTATACTTTTAAACAGACACAAGAAATTACTAATGCGATAAAATTGATAGTCGTACACGTTGCAGAAAATCATTATGCATTTACTTCTTTTATACTCCTATATGTTTTAGTCACAGAATGGAATATTCAATTAGCATACAACATTGCAATAAAATGTATTTTTTAAATGTCACATATATTTCTAAAGACTTACATCGAGACATAAAACGAAATAGTTGATTTACATCTACAAGTTTAAAATCGAAACATTGAAGCATGTCAATGTCCAAAATTAGTGAAAATCCATTTTAAGCTTAGAATCGCAAAATTTAACGACATTTTTCCATTTTTCAGGCGATTCAAAATGTATGTATTGAATTTGTAAAGGAAAGACATTTTGCGTCAATTTTATGTGAAAAACCGCATAAAAATTGCTTAAAAAATGCGTTTTTTGTGTGAATTTCTCTTCGACTTTTGATGCGCTTTGCAAACGTCAAAAATTCCACACAACTCGAATGTAACATACACAGAAAAACTTGTATAGTATTATCTACAAATTATACTACCTCAAAAAGACTGTATGTTGTTTATAATGTTGGCGTTTAACAGTTAACAACGAAAGTGCTTTATAACTCAAGATACACACAAGCCAATAATGTGTTAAATTAACCGGTAGGAAGTAAACAACACTTTTTCATCATTCAATTTTGCAACATTTAAGATAGAAATGGAAAGCTTTATACAGCAATATAGTAATGATTAATTTCTTGGAAAACATTGTAGTTATATACTTTTAAACAGTTAACAATAAACATATAATTTTGAGTGATAAATCAGAAATTTGATGTAGTAAGTAGTGGATAAAAATTGTTTTGTCATTTTCTGTAATAAAAAAAATTGATAACGGATATTGAGAGATAATTATTTTGTTTTACTTATACTTAAATATTTTTTGTTTAAATTATGTTTTTTACAAAATAATTTGAGGTATTAAGCAGTCATAGATCAAACTATAAAAGCATTTGCTATAATATATATAATTTTATTGATTTAGGAATAAATCTGTCAGTTTTGCGTTAGATCTGATGGTGATAATGTGGGTTATTTCCCAGATTATAATTATAGAAACGCGAATAAGTCCATGACACATAATTTTTGTAAATGTGGTAAGGGGTTAGCTTTGATACTAAATCAGTTAATTACTATAAACCACGGTCAAATTATAATTGTATGTTCCATTGTGCTTACAATAGCCGGCAGAATAAATTGGTCATAACATTTTTGTAAATTGATACTATCAGATGAAATCAGTATCAGGTGAATCATGTCTTTTGCAATAAATAATTTTCAAAATATGTCGTACTTCCAGTTACAGTCATAGATTTTTTTTAATGGTGACAATTCTAAAAAATTACGTAATGAAACATTATTGCCGTGTTGATTATTCGATATGTACACATTTATTTAATTCGCAAATAAGTTACAGGATAAAATTATGATCTACGGTTTTTAATAAAATATCGAATGTTTCGAAAACTCTTTTTGATATCACTTTCAAGAGGGGTAGCAAGGCCAAATTAATTGGCAATAACCAATAGTCACCGTCAGCTGGTACATATCGAATTAATTAAACATAGAGCACAAACGCGCTAAATTGCAACACCATATGATACTTGTTAGAGGATTCAAAATGGGAATACAGTCTTTTGATTCGATATGACATATTATAAGTTAATAATTTTGTCCTATTGCCTATTTGCGAATCGGTTACATTGAATTAATTTATTTATATTATTTTAGTATTTTTTATAAATTATATGCAAAAATCAAAGAAATAATTAAAACCATTTTGTCTACTATTTTATGGTATTTAATAAGTTAATACAATTTACCGTAACTCGAAAATGAAATGTTAAGTCCTTCACATAAAGTTTAACTCGTAATTAATTGATTAATAAAATACACAGACCGCGAATAAATACTAAAATACTCACACATGAGAACCTTCATGTTTAGTTAGCTACACGTTTTTTACTTGTACTTTTTTTCCCGGTATTTATTCAATGCAATATTAAGAAGCCGAATAAAAAGCAAAGTTATGATTAAATATAATTTATGCTTGTCTATTTGAAATGCATGAATAATTAATTTCAATACAAGACGAACAATTGAAGAATATTTAAACAATTTGAATATTCTTCTGGAAGGATATTATAGAAATTGTTGGTTTAAATAAATAGGAACAATTGTTTGGAACTTTGCAAATATTTGTTTGTTATCAATATTAAAAGTTAGTTATTATTGTTATTGAGTTTTATAAATGGAACGTGTTTTATCTTTGCTGATATTCAATAACAATATAACATCCATAGTAAAAAACTCTAATTAAACATTTATGCGTATGTACGTGATATGGATAGACCACCATTTTTCCTGCAGCGTTAAACGAACATTTCAATAATTAATGAAATTTTACATTTCTATATGTATAATACTTAGGTACTGGTGCACTATCTACCTATATAGTATATAAAATATTCATTTGCATAAGTACATTTATTCCCACAGTTGAAAGTTTTTAAAAAATGTTTAATAATCTGATTCATAATTAATAGTAAAAAATCAAAGAAAAATAAGATTTAGTTGCATTTTCAATCAATTTGATAATTCATACTATACTTATATATTTTCCTGAAAGAATATTTTTGACCCCCTATTTATTCTTGTTTTGTCTTTTCTATATAAAACGCAAAATTAAAATGCATAATTGCAGATAAAATACACAGACAACTTTTAATACTGATCTGTATATTTATAAGAAAAATCTAAGTAGGTTTATCTCATCATTAGGTAAATCATTATAAATCAAATTAATAAATATACACATAAATATGACGTTCTTTGACAAAAATTTTGTACTTATGTAGGAAAATCATTAAAGGGTTTAATAAATCTACGTGTATGTAGTACTTGTGTAAGAAAATCATTAAAAGGTTTGATAAATCTACGTGTATGTAGTTTTGGCTTCGTTTAGTAAAGAGATAGGTGTAATTTAATACATTCTTTCCCGTTGACGGATGAACATTGTATGATAGGTTTTATAGATTTAAGATTTATATTTTAAGAACCTGAAACTTCTAATTTAAATTAAAAAATACATTCATTTTCTTTAAGTACGTATACATTACCTAGGATATCGATAAGCAATTATTTAGGTAATAAAATAACCAGAAACTATAAAATACTAGTAAGTATACATATATAGGCATGTATAAGTAGATTTGACAAATAAAGTTATTTTAAAGCTAAGTAAATAAATAAATAAAGTTTTAAACGTAATTTGAATTTTTAATATGACTACGACTAATTAGTGCTACAATTTGAATACAAACGGTGTTTGAAAAGTTTTTCAGGAAGCACTTGTAAAGTTTTTTCCGCTTATATTTTATATATCTGTTTTATTTATACTTCATCTTTTTAATTACTTGCACAATTTTCCTTTTGTTTTATGTTTTTACTGCGTTATTACAATAACATCTCACTTAACTATATGTTAATTAGGTGAAAACAAATCGATTTCATTATGTAATAAGTAACATGATTGAAACTTATCACAATGTAAAGCGGAAGGATCTATCCAATACATTATTGGTTCGGCGTAAGGTCATTGTTGACCTATTACTGCCGGATGTGTCTACATAAACATACATCAAATAGTAACATTAGCGTCACTACTAAGTTGCAATTAATATTCATTCATTTAGAGAAATGCATTTTTCAATGCGTTGTTTAAAAGGGCAGCATAACGGCCTGCTGATCGTTTATTATTGGCCACGCCAAATATAAGCAAAAGTGATTTATAGTGAAGCGAAATGTGGATTGTATATAATATTAGAACAGCTTGTTTCAGTGTCTTGTATGTGCATAGCTGAAAGTAGTCGTTGTTGCAGTTCATGTAATTTATATAATAGACTTCAAGATGTTCATCTATCTAGTTTAATTATACATCAAGAAGAAATGTTTCTTTAAAACATTTTATATTTTTAAGTTTGTATATTCAGTATGAATCTAATTTTGCTCATTTCTATCCTAAAATAGCTGATTGTATTTTTAATCTAATTTAATTCATATTTTATTTAGTTTTTATTTCGAAAATATGTTTTAAAACGATTCTGCAAATTCGTTTGAAACAAAGTGATATTTATTATTTTTATTGGCAATTAATACACGTAGAATATTTCATAAACCTTGATTATTTACTAATATTTGTTTTTACTTGTTTATTCACTCAAAATTATAAAAAGCTTTTATTTTCTGTTTATTTATTTATTGAAAAATTATTCCGTATTGGCCGAAGAATACTCCCACAAGTTGCATTTATATGTTAATTAACGTAATAAACTTGTTTATTTATCGAAAAACATTTTCCTACATTAAAATTTAATAATTTCACCATATTTCAAAACAGAGTAAAATATTGCATAATTAATTAATTTTATCTAATATTGTTCATATCTATAATATATTTCATATTAATTTTTCCTTTTAAATTAAAATAATTAGTAAAAACTTTGTGACAAAAATATAAGCAATTGGAACAACCAAACAACCTGCCTACTTACGTATGTATCGTGATTTGGTTTTTTATTATTATTGTATTTAATTTTAATTTAAATATAATGTCTTTATTTTTTATTACTATGAACGTCAGACTAATAAAAGATGCTTATCTATTCACTTTTCATTCATTTTGCTAAAAAAGTGTATCGAAAAAATTCCACTTTATTTATTTGACAGAGTTACGTATAATTTAAGATTTATTTGAATATATCGTACATTTACAACAAATTTAACTGCACCATTTTTTGTTAAATCCGGGATTAATTTCACCCAGTTTTAGTTCAAGTTTTAAGAAATGGTTTACCGACAAGTGTCAAGGATAAGGTTATCTAGAATTTTATCTAAAACTTTCTTAATATTGTTAAAATAGTACCCACGTACAATATTTACTTGTAAGTAGTTGTGTTGTTCAACGGACCCAGAATTTACATACGTCTAATGTGTGTAGAACAACAACATCTAAGATACATAGAGTTGTACTTTACATCTTATTCATGTATAAAATTATCACAGAAAATATTATTATAATATTTACTGTTATCTCAAGTGGAGTATGTATACGCATATACAAGATAGTTTAATAAATTTTAATTAATCAAGAGTTCATATGTAAATTCTCACATTTTTAGTAAAGCGCTTCATTTTTGATGAGCACGTTTTTCCGAATAGAAGCGCATATGCTGATTCAATATTTTCAATGAATTTATAAATACAATTTAATTATTAAACGATTGTATAAATTGATTGTATTCAATCGTAATTGTATAACAATTGATTTTTACACTCACAATACATTTATTGCTAATAAAATGTATTAAATGTTTTGATAGATTGATATTGAATCAACTTATTATTAAATAGCTCAATATGTGTATATTCAATGTCGATTCAAAATCAAATTTAATCATCAATTTTCCTCACATTTGTATGCCTTAAACAAAATACAACTAGTACATATTGATTTATAATGGACTAAGTAAAATTTTCCTATACATTTGATTTCAATGTTAAATTAAAATAGTAATATTATAGCATTTTTGCAAAATGGGGGTGGCTTCAGTTTTTCAAGATTGTGGTTATATGTATGATAGCTATACAATGCATTTTATTCATAGAAATATATAACCTATATAACTTTGTTCTTGTAATATCTCCGTGGGATTGTTAAAAAATAAATATTTGAATGGATGTTTCTTTGCGATGGAAATTTTTGATTTTTAATTATTTTTGGTTTATGGCATTTTTAACGAGTTTTAACATTGTTTATCGAAACTATGAATAAAACGAAGTGCTTCTCATTTTTCTGAGGAATTATGCTAAAAATGTGTAAATGCTCTGATGGAAAATAACGAAAATTAATGAAAAATCCGTAAAAATGGTCAAAAATTCCTCACGCAAATAAATCCATCAAAATGTTTAAGAATCTTGTGAAGATTCTAAAAAAGTAAGTTGTATCGGTTATATTTTAGTATGTACAACCTACCTTTGAATGTAGGTAATTCACTGTAAATGGCTTTTAAAACTTTTAAATTTGATATAGAGTTTTTGATAAATTTTTATAACAAAAAACATATCATTCAAATGCAATTTACATATGCCATCATAATATTAAATTTGAACAAAATTATTAAAAGAATATGTTTTTAATAGAATTATTATCATTAAAGTGGTAACTAAAAAAGCAACAAACGCTTTAATTTTTATCATAATATAACAAAAAACGAACTTTCAAAGAGATTTTATTTAATATTTAAGACTTGTACCTTACCATACATTGTTTTATATTTAGCGGGAAATTCTGAAGTCAATTTACATTAATCGCACTAAATTTTTGTGTAATAAATGATATTATTGTATTTATTGATACATATTAAACAACATTCTAATACTGTATGTAAATTTTATTAATTAAAATGTTGTTATAAATATGGATTTCAATAATTTATTTACAATGTATCGAAATAGAAACTTAACACATCATAAATGCAAATAATTTAAACATTGATAGCTACTACAATATTTGACGTGTTTACGATTCTGTACTAATAATGTTATATTGATCCGTTATTAAGGTGATTGTTGAAGAATTTATTATAAATTCTCGCTTCGTTATTGATAGCGTAACCTATTTTCATTTATTATAATTATTAAGCTATATTTCATTTTTATCAAACTGAAAACAACCACTATTCTTTAATTTATTCCTATATATTTTCATTTGAATGCATCAATGATTTCCAATTAACAGTCATTTAGATAATAATTTATAGTTTAATCAATGTCATTTTCAATTTTTATGCGGAGATAAAAAGTAAGTTGTATCGAAAGAAAGTTTTCACATCTACAATTCCAAGCACATTGAGATATTAAATTAGAGCCACTTTAATCTTGATTAGATAAATACAACATTTGAATTAATTAAAATGTAGAAAAATGTAATTGTCATACGACGCTATAAAATCGAATCTTTATATTTAACAGGAACTGCGACCAGAATACGAGTCGTCTATAATTATTTAACCAAAATGCCGATTTCCGCTTTTCGTGTAATAAAAGCGCATAATATAATCTTTTAAGCCATTAACAGAAGTTTTTCAGTAATAACTGTTTTTAAATCGCATTAAACGATCGCTTAAAGCTTTAATGCCTCTCCTAATATCAATTTAATTATTTATCATTTAGCCATTATGGTATTTATATAACACTCGCTGCATATCGTCCTACGAATTTACGTGTGAAGTCCACTAAGGAGAAAAAAAAGAAAGCATAGTAATAAATTCTTGTGATAATCTGATTCGATCTGTGTGCATCAAAATTTTGATAATTCGTCATGATTGTTTTACGTATACCTACATTATTTATGTGCTCCGATTTATTTAGCACGATAACTATTATACAAGAATTTTTTGATAGATTTATTGACCTAAACATACAACAACAACACGTTAAATTATGAAAAGATGCAGATCGGTGAATACATAAATTATGAATAAATAAGTATAGCTACATAAAACAATTGATTATGCATGATGAGTATATTTTGTTGAAAATATAATGCATATTGTTCTAGGGATTGTCATAAATTTATAGTAGGTATATATAGTGTTTCTAGAAGTTTGGATGCGCTTTAAAGCGGTTATTATGTGGACTTGGTGGATCTTTATTAAAATTGCCACGATTATTGAGTTGTTTCGAAGACTTTTAATCCTCTCAAATAACTTAATCGCCTTAACATTATATTAAATGCAACCACTTGATGGAGTTTTATTCCATCCTTAAATTAAATGTTTGAAATTATATAAAATTTTGAAATCATCTACCACATAGGGCGTATGTATCTACATACAGTATATGCCATAAAGTTGGGAACTCTGTAATAACATTATTTTATTAGAGTTGCTGGAAACTGTTAAGAAATGTATAATTATCTATTCACGCAAACATAAAAATTGCTAATATGTACGATATCGATAAAATGTTAGGAATAGCTTATAAGGTAGTATTTTTGCTAATTTATATATTTTTTCAAACTGATATTTTAAATATAAAATGGCTTTGTTAAGCTAGTTATTCAGTTGACCACAAGGTACTAGTCGATTTTATTAAGGCGGCATTTTCACGTACTTATATATGAATAATGACCATGTTACAGTAAACAACTATTGGATTGGCAAGAAAGTAAATGCGTTTTTCAAGTATAATTCAACTCGAGAGACACTCAAATATCTGATTTCTAAACGAATTTAAGACATTTACGTTGTTTTCAATCACCGTTTGTGATATATTAAACCTCCCTGCAATCTGTTGAACAGTTATATGTCGGTATATTAATACTATGTTTTGGTCATAATAACTTTCAGTAGGCCGATCTGGCCCCTGAACGTTGCTCAACTTTCAGCAACAAAATCTCTAGAATGATTTTTTTAAAACAAATTTTGATACGTGCGCTTTGTTAGACAATCATCACCATAAACTTCACATATTTCCTTATGGGCCACAGCAGCTTTCTTTTCTTTGCAGAAATAAAATAGTCAAATATGCCAAAAATGTTCATTTTTGTGCTCCATTTTAGAATTGATTTAAGCAAACAGTTTTAAAAGAAATCACAAGCTATGTGCTGCAAAAGAAACTTCTATATGACTAATATCAAATGCTAAAAGGGCGAATTGATCATAAGCACAAGTCATTCAAAAAATGCAAAATCATTTGCTTTATTTGAAAAACGCATTTACTTTCTTGCCAACCCAATAATTTCTATAACTTACTTAGAAATTACCATTCAACGCATATTTTAAGAAAAAAACTTTGCAATCGGGCAATTCTTTATTGAATTACTACATGTTAAAAATCAAAAATAACGAAGCGCAGTTTCGAACATGAGTTTGATTAGTCGGCAAAGTTGTTGCAGTTTGGTTGGTATGTGCTACCTCACTGACCGTATTTTCTAATCATTGCACTGCCTGATTTTTACCATTTTATATAATTAAAAAAGAAACAATTTAAATCATAAGAGCCTGAAATCATGTAACGGCGTAAAATAGCAATTTTTGGAAAAATTGATAATTCCTGGAAGAATGGAAATNAACAAAGCTACTTAGTTAATAAAATATATGGGCATGTAAAAATTTTTTCTTGAAATTTGTCAGATACTTGTGTATAATCTAATATAATTATATTTAGTCACAAAGTCTTTTGTTACATTAAAACTAAAACTTTACGTAGTACACTAATTGTGTATACATTGCTAATTGTCTAGCTATTTTAAAACTTCCATGCAGATTAAGATGTTTATGTATATTTACCAAGACAGACATTTGTGATATTAAATTAGAATTTAATCTTTACCAAGCATTTATTTTTTACTAAATGTTTTACGAATGTAATCTTAATTATACATATATACATTAACACTAGCTGTTAAATATTTCTAAAAAGATCTTTATTTTTAACAAAACTATTATTTAACATAGTCACTTGCAAAATATATAGATTTTAACAACAAAAGTAAAAAAGATAAATTTGACTATTATAAGGAATTAAAAATATATCTGTGGTGTTTAATACCTCGAATTTTCTACAAGTATATTGAGGATATCCTTTCTATTATATCTAAAACATATTATGTTATGTTTTTTGTTACAATTTTTTAATAAATTATTCATAAGAATGTTCTTCCATCATAACATTATTATAACTTGCTGTTACTTTAACTAAAATCACAAAATATGCTTTGGATAATGAAACTATAACATATGTTTTTTTCTATTTTAGAATAAACAAAATATGCTTATCTAATTTAAATACGTTTAGGTAAGTCCTAAACTAATACGGTACATCATAATAATATTCATTCACGACAAGTTTATTATTGAAGTTATATTATTATACATCAACTTTAATAATAGAAAATTTTTTAAAACTTTATAATCATGCGATTAAAAATCTCAAAATATAATTAAGTATTGTAAGTCTTATGGAAAATGTTCAAAAAACACAAAATGACTTCCTGCTTTTTATTAAGACATTATCTTCTATTTTAAAATAAATAAAATATAATTTAAATAGGCATAGGTCCTAAACTAATATATCAAGGAGATTTTGCACATTAGTGTTATGTTTGTAGTCGCGACTAATCTTGAACAATACGACGATGTTAATTTCTATAATTATCATAGCTCTCTTAATATGACGTTTGAAGATAAGTCGTCAACATATTTAGCGTTAAATATCACGCTAATAAATGGGTATGTTTAGGTATATACCTACATTTAAATATTTGTAATGTGAGAGCCAACATTATTTATCTTAACAACTCCAGCGCATGAAAGTAATGCGAATTGTATAAAAAATGTATTGAGAATGCAACGTATAAATGGTAGTTATTATTATTCCAGACGAGCAAATTAAAATAGATGAACTGAGGTATAACTATAAGAATACTCTGGAATGCATTATGTATAATTTATGATAACACAACTGCAATATTTTAATGAATTATTTTATATTTCTGAGATGCATCGGAGTTCAATAAAATGCGTTCAATGAATACAAATCGTTAGCTTGATTAGCTTGACTCTTTACTTTCAATATCGGAGAAAATATTTTTTTAAATTAATTCATCAGAGAAGCAATAAATTTAAAAGGTTTAATGAAATATTTATGTTTCTCAAAAACAATATCAAGAAAATTGTGAATAATCATTTTTCATATACAAGAAAACCAAAACTAGCTACCATCTACTGTCTAAGTTATAGGGGAAAGTTGGGTAATGGCGACAGCTGGTTAATGCTGCAACCTGGGCTATCTTAAAAATTATTAAGTGTAGAGATCAGAAAAACGCATTAGCTAACATAATGCAAAATGAGGACAGTTTCTCAACAAATAAATTAGCAGCCCTTGCATATAATATTTCGTATTTTCTGTTGTAACTGAAATGCGTATAAAAATTGAAGCCAAATTATTTCTATGTATAATAGTTATTTTTGGATCTGATAGAATTGTTAAAGAGGCATTCTGCTGTGCATTGCTGAATATTTTAAGATATAATTTGTACTAAATTGGCTTTCACATCTTCTTGAAATAAAATTTGTCCAAAGTGGTAATGATGTTCCTAGCTTAGTTTGATATGAATTTGGAAAGGGCAACGAAGGAATGCATAGTAAATTAGTTACAATTTGTTCATTATTTGTTATTTAAGAACAGTTACCAATTATTCTC